>JABASK010000001.1:0-250385 GCA_019776465.1 Rambutanura hunanensis | reverse complement strand
ATTCAAGCATGGGGCCTTATTTGAGATATGGGGCCTTATTACAAACAGTCTGCAATAAGGTCCCCCCTGGGCCCTTATTCCAGACTGGGGTGTTAATTCAAAATTTACGGTATTTGTGGAAAAGCAGTTAAAAGTGAATTCACAGGTAATTCGTGTAGTTTATTTACCTGTTCTTTAGGATAAAGGTGCTCTTTATCACATTTGGCTGCATTTGGTTTTAATTCTCCTTCGGCAAAGTCCCTGCATGTTTTCCTCAACATTTCATGGCTTTCAGGCAAGTCAGGAAGGATGGATATAGATCGACTCGGAATACGAACTTTGAACTGGACGTTGGATTTGAAGACTTGGATTCCAAATCGGCCTGCACGAATAACGAGGATAAAAATTTTAACTAATTATTCAAAAATAAAGCACAGAGGTCAACATTTTACGAGCAAAGGAATTCACAAGTCGAATACCCAATCTCTGCGTCAAAATCTCCATCTTGTTTGCAATCCAATCTTACTCTCTGCGACTGCGTCTACCAATAGAAACGGAATAAAAATATAGGATGGAGACGGAACTTCTAGGGAAATGAAGTAATTATGAAATTTAGTAAGCAAACTTACCTCCAGCAAAGCAGTAATATCAATATAATCTACCTTAATACTCTTGGTTTCTTAGTCGGATAAGAGCAGAATGATTAACTAAAAGAAGAGTTGTTCCTTACTTTTGTTAGCAGTGTGTTTGAAGGTTACCTAGGTTACCGTGTTACCGACTCTCACTTGTATGGTAGGGTAGGTTTGTTGACAAGCACAGATGACACAAAGGGATGAAGTAAGGCAGTTGTCGGGTTAGCACAACTTGTCCCTTGATACATGTAAAGAGTGATGCTAAACAAAGCAACCCTATGTCTTCGACCGGAAACATCTAAGATAGAACATGTTTAACTTTTCCAGAAATTGAAAGCCGTTTTCAAAAAATAAACTTGAAGGAAAACTTTTTACAAATTAGAGGAATTTTTCAGATTTTTTTGTCAATAGGTTTTCTCAAATTTATTTCAGAAAATAAATTTTTCCGTACAAATTTTTCAATAACAAAAGTTATTTTTTGTTTTTTTTTATATTAATAAATTTGCTTTGAATTAAGTCGAATGCAAAATTTAATTATATTCTAATTGCCTTTATTACTTTTTACATGGTTGCACTAATGAAAAAATTAATTTCGAAGTTATGATTTATAAGACTAAAATTCACAAACCTAGCAACAGTTGATGTTGGTAGGTTTGAAAAGACAAGACTATTGCAGTCAATTTGCAAGTTGTACAAATAAATAAATAATACAAACATTTTTTGGAATAGGTATCTAAACTGATAATCCAATCTAAAGCATTTAGTAATTCAGTGTTTTCTTAGGCTTTTTAGTTGATTCTTCTGTGCTGGATAGCGGCTTTTCGTGCGATGAATGTGGAATGTCCCATTCCACGTACACGTGGGGAGAAGAGAATTTAGGTCATGTCACACAAATCACTTTAGCAGATTAGGCGTAGGCAGTTAAATTCATTTTAAGTTAGAAGATTCGCATTCAAATCCCAAGTCAGAAATAAAGTGTATTCTTTTATTATAACAGTAGTCAGACAGGACTTCGGCTTGATGCGTCGTATTCGTAATGTGCGTATCCGCCCACAATTTGTCTCTTTGGTTGAAGTAGCTCCACTCACGAGTTGTATACCATGAGGGCCTTTGAATTTCTTTGATAATGTGTAAGGTGCCAGTTACAGTTGTCTGAGGAGGTAGAGTAACATAACCGTGATGTTGAGGCTTGAGGGACGGAAGAGATTTTGTGGCCCTCAACTGTCTCATTCCACCAACCTAATTCTTATCAAATCAACATCAATTCGTGCCGTGAAGACGTGATAAGCTGTGCTGTGATCCGTGACATCAAATTTCGATAAGTACATAATAGGTAACTGTTTATCCTTTTTATTACAATGGAACTTTAAAATTAAGTTGAATTATTAGTAATTTGTGTGAAGATTTGGTACTCATAATCGCTTTTCTTCTTTTGTTTTCAGTTTATCAAAATCCATTTTGCATGTACCCACGATCACTATCACGAATAGAATTTGTTGATTCGATGACGACGGCCGAGACCCGTACCCGTAGGTTTTCTAGTTCAGATGAACACTACTTTTCCAATTATTTGTAGGTTTTAAACCCCACTTATCTTTGAGATTAACTGTTGATCATACTTGGAGTACATGGTTGAATTTACTAAGTCCTAAAATCTGTAGTAACGTCGATTCTTCAATGTAAGTTTAACGCCATATAAGCAGGTCGACATGTAGGCCGACTCGAGGATCTTTAAAATGATTTAAAATAGTATAGGAATACATAACACCACTCCAGTGGAAACCATGTGCAGCTAAATATTGCAGATCTATTAGAAATTAGTTTACCTCGACACATTTACCTAGTTACCTCCAACTATTACCACCCCTACTGTCTGGATCAGTCACAACATCAATAAACGGTTGTGAAGTTTCACTTATGACCTCCACATTGGCAGCTTATTTCGCATGACGTTTTTTGGCAGCAAATTCCGATCCAAAAATTTCAACAACGGCAACTTTAAATTAACCAGCCTTACCAGACTACTATGTACCAAGAACTAAATGAATATCAATCGAGTACACTGCTATGAGAACACCTTCGACTTTGGTATGTTACATGCTTACCAATTCTGTATTAGACATTTTTAGACTGTAACTACAGAATTTCCTCGTCATACACTTATTTCCAATTTTCAGGTTGTTTGCGTTGGAACCATATTTTTTCTGCTGTACCTTCTTCCATGGCATAACCTTCCCAGTATTACAGTCCTTACTGCGTCTCCACCTATTCATGCATCTCTTCGTTTTGACCCAGTTGTCACGGACGAAGAAGAAGATTACGGAGAGATTCCCCTTTTCCGAGAACCAGGACCTAAAACTTCAACATATCAACATCAGTTTAATCCAGGGTTAATGTCAACGTCTTCGAACTTAGGTCTCGTTCCATACCGCGCCATTATTCACTCTGGAATCAAGTTTAATGCCTCACAATCAGACATGCTCGTCCTTCTTCACATTCAAAAAACAGGGGGAACTTCTTTTGAAAAACACCTTGTTCAAGATTTGGATATACAACAACCTTGTATTTGCTGGAAACGAAAAAAACGATGCAAATGTCCCCGTCCTCAAATTGGCGACAAAGGTGAAGCGGGAAGCTCAGTGGTAACACATTAATTTTTCACGCTCATAGTAACGACTTACTTAATTTTTCAGTTGCAAACACATCGAAAGAGAATTCCGAGCCATGGTTATTCAGTCGATTTGCTACTGGTTGGGTATGTGGACTTCATGCTGATTGGACTGAACTAAATACTTGCGTCGACGAAGAACTGAACAAGGCCTACGGATCACAAACTAAACGGAGGTAATGTCGAGTATTAGAAGAAAATTCAGAATGAGATGTTGATTTTAGGATTCAAATGTTGATATGTTCTTAGGTACTTTTATATGACTATGATTCGTGATCCTGTTCATCGCTTTCTATCAGAATTTCGACATGTCCAACGTGGTGCTACATGGAGGGCCTCTAGACATAGTTGCGATGGAACATTCGCAACTGCTTTGGTAAAACATACGCTTTTCCACCTAACTCCACTTTTTTTACTTAAGTTTACGTTTATGTCTTTGCTCATCTAGGAACTAGGTAGTTGTTATGATGGTCGCAGTTGGAAAGGTGTCAAATTGAGTGACTTTCTGTCGTGTCCGTACAACATGGGTTTCAATAGACAAACACGAATGCTTGCAGACCTTTCTCTCGTTGGATGCTACAACAGGTTAGAAACTTAAGTTTAATTGTTTTTAAAAAATGCTGCTAGTTTCGACGATTTTTGTTCAACTACTTCTATTTATGAACAGATCAGCAATGCCCGAAGCAGAACGGAATCGAATCCTTCTCGCCTCTGCCAAGCACAATTTGGAGTCCATGGCATTTGTAGGATTGACAGAACATCAGAGGGTACGAACTAGGAAGTACTACGTAGGCGCTAGACTTCGTAAGTCTAACTGATTTTCATTACATTTTATAGATATCACAGTATGTTTTCGAAGAAACGTTTGGAGTTCGTTTTAAATCTCCTTTTACACAAAACGAAGACACGTATTCTAAAGCGACAATGGAAGAAGCGACACCCGAACAGTTGGAACTCGTGAGAGCTGCAAATGCCTTGGATTTAGAATTATATTCTTTTGCCGAACAATTACTTCATTCCCGATTTGTAGAATTGAAAAATATGGATACAAATTTTGAAGAGCATTATAATTATCTAGGAGAAGGGAATGGTAGGCGATTCTCATGGGACGAAGTAGATTTAGAAGAATAATTCAGACTTTGATTCTCTGGCAGCTTTCAGTTTAAAATAGAAAGTATTAGTTAAAAGGGTTGTAGAATGTACAAACAGGAGTAAGTTACATTTAACAACCCCAACTTTCATCCTCCTACTTAAAAAAAAAAAGACTTGATCTTCACTGAAGTGCAGCTATTATATAGAGACTTTTAGTGTTAGAAAATAGCTGATATATCAGCCTTAACTTGGCCATTTTCAGTATTTCCAAACATCCTTTCTCGACATTTAATATAAGAAATTCCATCATGTAACATTGCGCGCTGAAATGACATATCAACGTTAGCGCATTGAAAAACAGTAATTGAAACTATACTGTAACTGAATGAATCGCATCTTTACCTGACTACAGAAATAATTGTAATGACAGTCAACATCACCTTGATAGCATTTCGTTTTACTAACTACTAGTTGTTAGAACAGGATCTCCTAAATGGATATCACTTTATCACATAGAGTCAATCGAGTGGATTCGGTTCCACACTGACACCTGCTGTGTCACTTCGTTCAAAATATCTGTATAAAATGAGCAATAAAAAAAATTAATTTGAAGATTACTAAATTTTGAAAATCGAGAGTATTTTATTCCTCTCCCTTTTCTTTCTTCTTCCAACTGCTTCATATTGCCTATTTAAAATTCATTTACAAAAAAGACCTACAACTACGAAGCAGCTAAAGATTTTTTTTTTTTTTTTTTACTTTTTCTAGTTTCGATTTTGTTACTTTTTTATCACCGTACGTAACCAGTTCGTAACCGAATCCAAGATTTGATATTACTTTTTTTAGGGTGGCAGTAAAAATTAGTGCGAGTTTGTAGTATCCTACTTAAGCAGACAAGACATGACATTTAAAACGATAAGCGTGCGATGCTTTATAATTATAATCGATTACCGTTAGTATTTATGAGTTTCTTTGTTACTGTTTCCGTCTTTTTGAATCGTTGAGTTGAAGATTCCGATCTTCTTTCAACTTCCAAATGACAAGTTCCAAAGCAGCAATAGCATCTTCTTCACTATCATGCCCATGTTCACCCGTTTGAATAATTTTTCCTAAATGATCAGATGCCAATGTTCGAAGAGCTCGTTTGTATGGAAGTCCCATTCGATGTGGTAACATAACTGAAGTGTCGACGACAAAGTCATGCTTGATTTTAAGAGCCATCAAGTCTGATTCCAAACTATGACCAATCAGTATTGTATTTGGACGAATACGCGTAAGCATCACTGCTTGAACGTCATTCAACGTTGTCGTCACATCTTTCATCATTTCTTCTGTAATTCCACTGTATCTCGTATTGTAATCGATTATTGTGTGAATAGGTTTTACTAATTGGTCGTACCTGTGAAACATCACACGAAACTAAAATTCAGGCTGCTTTGTACAAAAATAAAACATTGTTCCTCACTTACAATACTTTTTTATCTCCCGAAATAAACGTAGCCCTTGCCAGTTCATTCCCGTATGTAGTGTAGACCATTTCGCAATCTAGAGCCTACAAATAAGGTGTACAAATAAAACCCGTATCCAAATCTATAATATGCATTTCCCCCAACTGTACTACAATGTCAATTTATGAAAACTCATTTCTTACCACAATGTCCCAAGGATCACTTCCCATGACACTATCGGCTCCAGGATCTTTGACAGCAGTGACAAACCCGTATACTTCGTCTGAAGGATGAACCGAAACATGGAGATTGGCAACAGTACAACCTTTCGAACTCGATTCCCCATCACAACACGTGTAACGTCCTTCAAAATTGCCTTGTACTGTAGATGAACAAAAGTAAAGCAATGGTCAAATGCGTTAGGCCACTTCCCTTCACATTTTAAAGAGTTTTACTTGATAACTAATTGAGGTTTACCTCGACGCTTAAAGTTACGTCCGTGGTGGTAGATACACATGTCTCTAATAACGGGACTTCCATCTAGTCCCACTTTGAATTCTTTGTGACATCGATCACAGACTCGACTATTAGGATTTCCATTAAATGGAGTTTTATTCTTACGACTTTTCGTGGTGATTCGACCTGTACGTTAGATTAGGCCAAGTTTAAGTTCTGGAAGACTCGTTATGTACATCTCGTACCGGTCAGTCAACTCTCAACTGGTAACAGTTAACTGGCTGGTAACCCCACGTACGTACAGTTTTCCGTTTTTCTTACCACGGTCTCCACTCGGATGCGCTCTGGGATATCCATTATCAGCTAATTCCTCTTGTGTTAATAAATACTTCTTCATTGCCTGATACAGAGATCGCTTTTCTATTACTTCCTGTGACGGTTTTAAATCTGCACACTTTCCGGAAGAACCCGTTGATTTGAGACCATTTGAGGTAGCTCCATCAGTCTCTGCAAGAATAGAACTGTGATCCACTTTTCCTTTAACAAATGACATTAGGTAAAAAAGAAGTAAATTACTTGATTCCTTAAGCACCTTCGCTCCCTCATCCCTCAGTCGCTTAAGACAATTGGCAGAAGCCCCAATATATACTGGTTTACTTTTGTGTTTCGTAGCCATAGCTAGTTCTTCGGAAATGGAGCGCTTCGAAGCATCATCGTAATTATCGTAGATGCTTTCACAAGCTTTAAACAATTGTTCCAAAGTCTTTTGCCTAGTCATCAAGGGAATTTTTGAGGTAGCCACGGTTTCTCGTCCAATAATTGGAGTACGACGAATAACCTAAAAAAAATAATTCGATACAATAAGCGAGAACGCACAAAGTTCAATTATAAAGTCACCTCATTTGGCGAATGAGCTGTTCTTGTTGCACCTTTTTCGATCGTTTGAGGTACTGTGGCCAGTTGTCCACCTTTTGCCTTGATTTCTGGTGACTTGCTCTTACCAGGTATATGAGCAACTCGAGCAGCAACAATGCCATTCCCTCCTGCAGCTTCTGACCTGGATGCTGCTCGCGCTTCTTCAAAACGCCTTATTAAAGTTTCCGCAGGTGTTAACTTAACTGGCTTTTTCGGAAAGGTGACAGCCATCTGTTGCGAATGAAGATCCGACTGATGAGCCACACGTTTTTTGGGTGAAGGTGGTGACACTAAATCGTTAGTATTTATCACCGGATTTGACTCTACTTTAAGAGTTTCCTTGACTGTCTTTTCTGGCGAGGGTTCCTTTTTTGAACGAAGCCATTCTTTATAACAAGCGTCCACAAGTTCAGCAGGATCTTCAGCATCAGTGTCTTCAGGCAGTAGGAATTGTTCCGCAACATCTGCATCAATTTCAATATCATCTTCGTCGTCGTCACTTCCCAGAAGTAAACTTTCATATTCATCTTCTAATCGTTTCCGTTCTGCAATCATTTGTTGGTCTTTGAGTTCTTCTGGCGAAATTGAAGCCGGTACTGATTGGCTGGTGGATTCTTCTTGTAAAAAAACTCCCTTTTCAACTTTTATGGCAAATTGTGTTTCAGCTTTCGGGACAGTTATAGCAGCAATAGGAACTTTAGGCTCTACTAAGTGTGCGGGCAACTTAGAATTTGGGGTGATAGAATCCATTTCATCTTGGTCTACTTCTGTGTCGTTACGACGACCTTAGGAAAGAGCAAAGATATTCAACCACTCAAGGACAGGAATGAAAGAATAACTCACCGGAGCGATGACGAAACGGGCAATGCGGGCGGTCGCATAGTCCAGCTTTGAAGTATGGACAAGCGTCATTCCGGAAAAATTTAAGAGACGGCAGCATTTTGGTAGCAAATTGTCAATACCCGGCGAAGTATTAAACCGATACTTGCCACCTCGATGTAAAATGCATCAAGGTGCTTTGTTTCTGACTAGTGATAGCCAAGCGATCATGGATTCAGGAAGAACGAAACCAGCTAAAAACGAAACCTATAGGGTTCGAAACCAACCCCGAAACTGGACCTGGGGTAAACGGGAATCAATCGATAATTAGAAAATCCAATTGACCTGTCCAGGTAGGTACTGCCGATATCGACTTCCTTCTAACCCAAGTTCAGTTGTTAACAAGCACGGAAGCGGTTATCCAAAATCCGTTGTCGATTGGTTGTCGTCAATGGTGAAGGCCAATTAGTGATGGGAATTCGTAATCACTTTCGTTATCATTATTGACTCCAAACATCAAAAAGGTTATAATAGGATGACCGACCCATACAGAGGTATGGCAAAAGGTTTTTCACACATCGACTAATCCGTTCGTGGAATTCGAAGTTTGCAAGAAAGTTGAAACCGGTGGCGCGGCGCAAGGGCGCACCTTTCAAAAACAAAAGCTTGGACCGTGGCCTGTATTGTCCAAAACGGTTTGAATTAGCGCACCAATATTTCCCTTCAGTGATCAGGATCACAAGTCCATCCGGTTGTAATGGGCAACAGCTGCTGAGGTCGTTGTCATAATAAAGTTTGTTTATCTGAAAAGCAGTTTTTTTTTAGTCCAGACGATAACGCAGGGTTTGAGGTATTCAAATATTTTTTCTCTTAATCACTTAATAATAAATTAACAACAATAACTGTTAATTACTCGTTTTCGTCGTGTAAAAGAGAACTGAGCTTTCGTAATTTGGGTCTGAAGGTCGTTTCATAACAACACTTCGCCTTAGTTCCTGCCCGTTCATATAAAACCTGTGGAACCAAATTGTGGAAGACAAAGGAAACAATGGGAAAGGTACAAACTATACATAGAATTGTGCTTAAATAAACGAAAAGGAGCGTTATCCGGTAACCGTTGTTACCGAGTTTCGGAAAAGTAATTTGTCACTTCACGATTTTATGTCATTGATTTGGCTCCTAGAAATTCGAGTTTCATGTCGAGATGACTTGTGAAGGCTGCGTTAACGCCGTCAAGCGAATCTTGGATAAAAACATCGGTAAGTTTGTAAGAATTACTAATTTTGATTCAACTTTTACAATTTGAACGTTATAAAATATTGAATTATTTTATTTAGCTGAGGGCAAAGGGGTTGAATCGTACGAGGTCAGTTTGCCCACGAAGTCAGTTACAATTCAAGGCACCTTAGACGCAGATCGCATGACAGAAGTAATTGCCAAGTGTGGAAAAGACGTCAATCTGAAATCAGTTCACGACAACTAAAGTGACATTTCATGAACAGCTTACAGCTACCCTACTAACATATCAAAGTAAGATTCACTCCTACTACTACAAAATTTTGCAAGTGAAACTCCTTGCCATCAATCATCTCTGGAATTAATTGCAATGTAACACATAATTTATTTTTGATTTTAAAGCCGGTCTTAACTTAATTAATTGTTTTTGACCGTTTCATTTTCTTTTAAATTCCTCGTTTTTCGCCAATTAATATCACTTTCTGAAATGTGCTTATTCCTAAAGTTTCCTTCAATTAATCAGTAAGTAGCTCAGCATTCTTAGAAATGCAAGGGCTTTCTTGTTGGTTATTACTAACCAATGGTTAGTGGTTACCTCTACGAGGAATAACTCAAAAAGTTGTTCTAATGTCAAAGTGTTTCACATTCCGCCGTGCCTCTAAAATGAGAGTCATAGATACCATGGCTCAAAAAGGTTTTCTGGGAAGTGGAATAAGCTTCCCATCGCCAAACCAAAACATAATCACAAATACTTGCATAGCCACTCCAAGAATTACCGCCAAAATAGTACTGGTCATTCGAAATGGATCCTCTTCTTTTGGTTTGGCCAAGTTCATTTTAATATCCGCTACGGCTTCCTGTAATTGGGCAATTTCTTCTGACTGCTCCAATTGTCTTGCAAGAAGTTGTCGTAACAAATCAATCAGTTGCCGATTACTCGCGCGTTGAAAAAATTCGGGGATAACATCATCCGAAGAGCCATATCCCAACGCACCATACTAAACCAAAAAGCAGAGTAATCTAGGCTCATTACTTTGACCTTTATACTCTGTTACCGGCAAAACGTTTCTTACTTGGGTCAGCGCTTGTGACTGCATTGGTACAAGAGCTTGTGAAGTTTCACGTTTTCTCATTGTCGTGATGAAGTAATTATGCTCATATTCAACAATGTCAAGTTTGACATCCCAACGGCGCATGTCTTGATATCGATATCGCCATTGCCGTCCGTCCTATTTCAACCGTAACAAGTCGCCTTATCATTTCAAATTGAAGCAGTATTGTGAGATCTTACGTGTTTAAAGTATTTGGGTTTCCACTCCTTGTTAAATTCAAAGTCATTGGGTTTCGTCTTTTCCAAAATCGCTTTTTCAACAGTAGCGGCGTCGTGGTCACTCGTGGTTATGGCGTCTGAAACCTTTTCCCACAATTTCTCGGATTCGTTGTCATGTTGCTCCTCGATTGGAATGGTGTACCGTGGGAGACGACTTTCTTTTATCTCGTCCGTGACTTCCCACAGAACTTGTTCGTGCTAGAAAATTCAAGTTGACATATTCAGGTGCCAGGCTTAATTTTCCAGCGAAATGGACTGCACTTACTTGACATCCGCTATCTCGAACCACTATTTTGTCATCCCAATGTCCTTCAATCGTAAGGAGCGTCTCGGTGCCGAATTTAATTTTGCCGGAAATTGAATTCGTTTCATCTCCCTTTGAGAGCAGACCCTAGAACCCATAATTTTTGTGAAACATACTCCTTGAAGAAAATAAATGATTCGTAATGGTAAATTTTAGTACGTTTAGATGAAATTCTAATTCTGTGACATAACCAGTCGATGGACAAACAATAGTGACATGCCCACCAAGTTCCATTGATAGAGTGCCAAGGAGGAGACCCCTGCAGTGGACAAAAGGCAATGTCAATTCGTACGTTTCTCCGTAAGGGAGGAGCATCAATTGAATGACACCCTCCATGATGGCAGATGTTGAGTTTCCTAGAATAAAGTTGAATATTTATGAAAAAAACGTTAACGCTGTCGAAATGTTGCGCTTAGTTTTCTTACCGTAGAACTTTGACTTGGTGGTAACTGATCCTGACATGACGAAACCATCTTGCCTGTTGCTAACGTAGAGAGCTGTCACTGGAGGTTGTTGACTCACCTGCTCAGCCATGTAAAATGTCCTGGAGCCATTAGGGTGCGTCCACATACAACGAAACGTTTCACCCAAAATTGGGTTGTAAGGTTTTTTGAGGCCTTTTGGTTTTTTATAGAGTCCTGACACGTACCAGCGCACAACATATTTCATGCGCAGAAGCGAGTCGCTCTCGCCAACAGCTCTAGAAAAATTAGTATTGTACAAGGTGATACCTACGTCACTATCTCGTAATGGAAAACACTAAAAAACAATAATAAACTGTCATGTCAAGAAAACAAAAGGCCTGTAAGCTAATGTCCAAAAGCTTAAGTCTTGAACATTCCGAATTCCATAAAAGCTAACTTAATTAACCAGCGATTTGAGCTCACTTGGAAAGGTAGTCCGCATGATAGTAGTAATCACTCATTTTGTCCAAGAATGACCTCGGTTCTAAGAGAAAAGTTGGTAAGCTAACTCGCGCGAGGCCCATTCCAGGACGAACTTGTTTAATAAGAAACCATAGAAAAGATTTGTTTTCGTCGTCCAGTTCTGCTGACTGATTTCCTTTGACCTAAGAAAGTTAATCCCAACGATCAATAAAATTTTAAGTCTCCTCCGGAATTGACTTACTGTGCAAAATTCTTCCGGAACAAGGATATATTTGCTCTCTATTGGTTTCTCCGGTGGAGAGGAGCTGCCATGTTGCTTTTTTATACTTCGACGTCGTTTCCCTTTCTTAGGAACGTCTTCCTTGGACTTGGGTTCCCGCACGGGAACGTCCTCATCAACACAAGGTTGTTGAACCTTGACCGTATTTGCGTCATTGTCTCCAGCCGTATATGAATGAAGAGGTTTTGTGACCTTGGATTCATTCTCACCCAACTTAGGTTCCACGTCCCCGGTAGTCAGAGCCTCCATTACTACTGATGATATTTTCGAAGCGATTCAAACCGAAATGAGACCACTTTGGCTTACCTCCGTTGATCATGATTGATTCGTAGAAAGAAAATGGAATCGGACACGCAAGGAAACTTCAATATCTGTCAAACTTTTTGAAACTTACCGAAGAAGGACTTTTGTCATCCATAATTTATGAAGCAACACATTTGAATTATGCAAAGACAAATAGGAAGTTTCACTACAATAGCTATCATGTACGTCTGGCAATTTTAGTTGACTAAATTACACCGCTTTTTTCAGTCATCATTGAATCTCTAAAGAGTTTTCCTGTTAATGGTTTTTATCTAATGTAGTTAACGTTTTACAAAAACAGTAGGAACGACATTTTTGTATGCGGGTAGACCTGAAAAGGAACTAAATAGTTACATACAATTTCGATTTAATTCCGTGTCGATTTTAATGCCGCCATTTATTGATGAGTTCGTCTTTTTTTAAATTGAAATGATTTAAAACAAAGAGTATTATGGCGACGAATAGAGAAATGAATCAGCAGCAGATGAAAAGGGGAGAAAGTCAAAGCACCCGTAAAAGAGTGTTCGTGATCGTGACATGACGTAAGACTTTGTGCGCTGTCTACTATTGATTCATTCAACCTAAACCTCCTTGAAGTATCTGATTAATCAGAGATAAAGGTCGGCACCACTTTTCCTTCTTTTACTTTTTGTATCTACTTTTTGCTCCGCTAGATACTTTCACTGTATTTTTAATTACTAACACACTTTGCTTTCCGTAATTTTTTGCAGGTCGTCTAAATTTGATAATTCGAACAATCCATTTAGTTTGTTTCACTTCGTTAGGAACTAATAGGTAACAAATTGGTACTACCAATTAGTTGAGTCCCTATCAATTAATTGAGTAACTCCTTGAGTCCCACTGAAAAAAAAACGAATGAATTATTAAATACGAATTGGGATTTATCTTAGTTCTATAAACAGCTTTAATCCTGGAAATATTTAGATATGTAAATTATGAATAGGAGAATAAGGAATTAATTTCTTAGCTTTAGTTCTTAATCTTTACTTTAAACTATGGAATTTAGCATTTATTTTTATTATTATCTAGTGTTAATTCATATTTTATATGGATATTTTAAGCGATGTGTCCTGTGTTATGTTTATGTATCACCGCATCGAGCAGTATGATTTTGACAGCATAGCAGCGTGAATTGAGAATAAGGGCGTGTGAGTGGAAGAGATGAAAATGTGCCGACCTTTGGACAAGATTGACGGGAATGGAGGAACTTACACAAACGACAGAACGGAAGAAGATCCTTTCCTTCCGGATATAAAAGTAACTAGGTACCTATACCATTTCCTCTTTCGGAATTTTAAGGCACATGTTATTCATAATTTGTTGAAATTAAGACTTCCGGTAGATTCGCAAAAAGTAAGAGCTTACAAAGTAACGTATAATTTTCAGAGTTCATGGAATGAAGTACGGGACACGGTAAAAAAAAAAGTAAACTCCTCTTATCGCCTATTCGATTCGTATCTTCCACGTCCACCACCATTATCCATTATCAATAGTTCCAGAGTTACCAACAAGGCTTCCATTATCTCATCACATCCGCTCTCCTCAATGTCCTCATCTTCGCTTCAATATTCGTCACGACGTTTTTGGGCCTAAATTGTAGTTACACCGATCTTCAGTTATTCAACACTGAAGCGTGAACATGGAGACAGATGACATGGACAAGGTTCTCACTTCATACTTTGACAAGACCGTCAACTCAAACACCATCAAAGTAAGACAGAACGATTCATATAATAATATTAGTTGTTAGTTCTTTCTTGTGAAGGTATGCAAAGTTTCTGAATGAAACAAGTGAACAAGTATCAGACACAAGTTAAAACATTGAAAAAAGGTCGAAGTTTCTTGTACAGAAGATTTGCATAAAGGTAATAACATTGACATTCGTTGTTTTGTTAACTACAGGAGAAACCGACTCCATCAAGTGAACTTAGCAAGGGTGATTTACTGAAAATTCTTTCATATCTCGAAGGGGAAGTACAAGCTAGAGACGTTGTCATTGCAACGCTCAAATGTGAACGGGTTAAGCGACTTCTCGCAGACAATAAGTACTCCTTGACGTCAGACCCTTTTGCCGCTCTGAAAAGAGATAGTTTTGCATGTCAAGTCAATTCGTCGGAGTGTAAAGTAAGGAAACAATGGTCAAACTTTTAAGGCTATACAGCCAGCCCAGTAGCTCTAAGGCTAAGGGTCTCTGCTCATTAATGTGAAGGCATTTAATCTTAAGCCTAAGACACTGCTAATTATAAATGTATAACTAATAGGAAGACGTCGAGTTGCTAAGGCTTTGGGAGAACCAAAAAATTTCTTTTCAAAACTTGGTTCGACGACAACGTCAAGCAATGAAGCATCTCAACAAAATACTAACGGATTCACAAGCACTTCACGCCGAGGTAGTGAAAGAATTAGAGGCGGAAAAGGCTAAAAACTTGGAGTGTAAAGGTATATTTCAAACTGGATAATGCTTGGCCTGAACGACGTTCTTATAGATAAATGCAATTCGTCTTTTTACATTAGATGGTTCTAGTTTACGTAATGAGTTGGAAATTGAAAAACAGCTAAGAAGTAGATTGAGCAACGAATTAAAAGAAGCTCAAGCGGCTCATGAGGAAGATAAGCAACGTCACAAAAGTATTGTTCTCCTGCTTATGGCAGAAAGGAAGAAAATTATTAGGAGATTTATAGAAGAAGGGAAGAGATCTGCTGACTTATTGGCCATGTTAGAAGAAGAGAAAAGACAAGCTCTATCAATGGCAGAGGGATTAGAGGAGGAATCGCAAAAAGTAAAAAAAAATAAATAAATAATAATAATAAACAATAAAATATGTGATACTGTTGAAATCTAAAATGGCAAATATTCTTGTCTTCTAGGCATTGCATATGGAAGCGGAGCTAGAACGCCAAGCTAGTAACTTCCGAACAGAAAGGGAACGACTTACAGCATTAGTTCGTGTAGAAGAAGGGTATAGAATAGAAATTGAGAATGAATTTGCGCAACTACGGGCTGACGTAAGTAAAAGTAGCATTTTAAAATATTTGAAATATAAAAGATATTCACTGAAATCTAACCTAATGCTCTTAATGTATCCAGAACGAGTCCTTGCGGAAGCAATTGTCGGAAGCCCAGTCAGTAGCATTGTATCAAGCTTCACTGAATAACCAGAGCAATACTACTTTGAGGAAGAGTGCCATTCAGACGATTATCGTCCGGCCTACTGCCACTGTCTCCTCAGTACCCGTATCACAACCAAGTATAAAACAAAACAGAAAAGCATTAACCTAGATTCAACTTTTGATAAGAATGATTTATTTATTAGCAACCGGAATAGCAAAGTCTATTTCTCCAGTTCAAGCTCACCCCACAAATACCTCACCTCATCTCGTGTCTGTGTCTGTACCCACAAGTAGCAACATAGTCTCACTCATTCCACAGGTAACAAGACGTTTTTTCATAAGAAAATAAGAAATTGGATTCGCATTCATTAGTGAAAGAAATCACCACCACTTAAAATTTGAACAAGTTAGTTATTGATAATGTATTTTAATTCCTCCATAAATCTAGGCAAAAGGAAATAGCAGCAGTGACAAGAATTCTGTGTTGGGTACTAAAAAGTACAGCCTAGGAAGAGGTGTACCCCCACCCGTTCCACCGAACAAACCTTCAGTACCTCCAAAGAGTGGATCTCTTACTGCAAAAATGCACGCGGCAAAACTAGAACAACAAATTACATGAATTGGGAAGTGCGGCAATTTTCATCGCCATAGCAACTAAATTAGTTTCCAGACAAGATCACAATTGTCTGATTCAAACACTCGGGCGATAATTAGTCTGTAATTAGGAAGTGGAATCACCTGCAGCTACTATATCCCCCCGTACCATTCAGCCACCATCACGCCTACCAGCGTGAAGTTATTTATTAATTAGGAAAATAGTTATTTTTAAATTCAGGTATTTTGTCGTGTTACACCAACACGAGAATCAGGGACAGACAAGACAACGGAGTCAAAGACTTTATGAGGAAATATTGCAAGGACAGCTGTAACGATTTTAGTAATATTTATTTTTGAAGGAAAAAACCGAAATCGACACCAGGCAGCTTAGATTCGAGTTACCTTACCTGTTAACTTATACAATTAGGATTGTACAACCAGGGAAGGACACATAGATGGTCATTGGCATGGGATACCTGTGAAACTTCGTACAGTACAGTACACATATACTTCCATTTCTCTAGATTTGTCCAGAATGAACGTAAAGCAAAAAACTAAAGATGGTATCCCAGTTACCGTATTAACAAACAAGCAATGCATACTGTAATAAAATGTCCACCTTTCATCATCAAGAAATGAAAGATTTAATGATCATTTTTGTCAATAGAAGCTACCGACGTAGGCTAAACTACTGGAACTATCATCCGGATTTTGATGACCAGAAAACTCAACTGGCAAAGATTCTGGACGCCAAAAGAGCCAATTGTAGAATACTAAAATTAGAACAAAAAAAATCATACAATTACCCCTAGCAATCTAACCTTCAATTCTTAAGAAGGAGTTTTTCTACAATGTTTTTTTTTTTCAAAAAGCTTGGGCTAAAAAAAATTTTATTCAAGATTTGGATGATACAAAACACGTTGGCTAGAACATTCCTTTTGGACCATTTTTTATTGAAAGACTTTTTTTTCGCTGACACAATAAGAGTTGTATTGTAGAAAAACTTCTTGTTGCGAATGCAAAGTTAGGTTGCTAGGGATAGCATGCAATGAAATTTAAAAAAATGAAGAACGTAATGAAACATAACTATTGGAATTGGAAAAAACAATTTTACTCACGAATATCTCCGTATTGGAGGACAATTGAGATTACCCTGCATTTGTTGAAACAAGTTTCGGATGGAATAAGAACAATTCGACGACACCCACCAACTTGGTAAAGGAACACATTTTCAAATTCCGTAAATGGCTAAAATATAAAACGGCAACTAAAAATTATGGAACGCTGAAATATTTTGTCACCAGTTAAGGAGTACTACTCCTTCTCTAGGCTGTGAATCCATCAGCGCGAGAAAAAAAAACCGCTGTTTTGGTGCAAAACGACCGCCGAACCCTTGGTTACCAAAATTTATGAAAATTTTAAGCTCAATTTCGGGTAATATTTATTTATCTTGCTTCAATTTGTTTGTTTGTTTGGTTGTTTGCACAACAAACAGCGGTTTTTTTTCGCGCTGATGGATTCACAGCCTAGAGAAGGAGTAGTATGAGGATGATACAGCTCACAGCGCTCCTATCCAAGTTAAAGTACTTACTAGCGCGTACTGTGGTGAATGGAAATTATCCAAGAAGAGATAGCGTTCAATTGACACTTCCGTTGTACTGGGAATAACATGCGGTTTCACAAAATATTTTCTGAGGTACCTTGCATGTGTTACTTTGTTAATTTTCCTGAAATTATGATTATAACTTAAAGTTTAATTATTGTCATTCGACTTAAAAGTAAATAGTAAGTACCAAAAATCGAAAGACTGTACTGACCATGTGATATGAAGATCATCGTAAAGCGCAAATACTTTGGTGGTATTCAACGGAAAAACGTCTGCAAGAGTTCTGATGGTACTTATACTGGAAGTTAGAGTAACAGCAGAAAATAAATGAGATTGTTCCAAGTAGATTTTTTCAATTAAACTGAACCCGTGTTCTGAAAAAGGTGGTTCTTGCTACAACATAAAAAAAAGTAATAACTTTAGGCCGTTAAGTCGGAACGATGACCTTCTTTAGAAAGTGCGTAAATCAATTACTCGTATTCGGAAGGGAATCCCACCATTATGATAAACTGCTGCAGAAAAATTAGATATTGCAGCCATATCGACCACTTGTCTCGACTCCTCGCAGGGCCAACAGTCATATTTACTCTTCTTGAAGTAATTCGGATTAGTAATTAGACAATCTTCTTCGTAAAGATCTAAGAAATAACAAAAAGGACGAATTATAAATATGAGCAAAAAGTTGAAGTTTAATTCCATTATGATTTTTAGTGTTGAACAAACTTGAAAGACTTGGAAATAATCGAATGATTGGAAGAGTTGTAATTCGTAGACCACGCATGAGTGGATAAATTAAATCTTGAGTATGTCTTGAAATTAAGGCTTGAGTTGGTTTATGATTGGTAATTATCACATAAAAGATTATCAGGCACGTGAACATCATCGCGAACAATTCCAAGAGATTGAGAAAGATTCTTAATTTAATGACAACTGTCGATGTCATTAAACCCGGTCGCCATTCAGTAACGTGAAGGGTATGCTTGCCGCGTAAGAGTCCCTTCCTTCTGCGAGTGTTGTTAGCTTGGCAGGATCTACTCGTGATATTATTGTTTACTCGTGTTGGCGAACTTTGATGAATTTTGGCGAATTCCTCCCATGCCCTCATGAATACACTGTCGATCTTGTTATTCGTGTTTCTCTGTATCTGCACGTCGAATAAAACTGATTCACATTCAACCCTGAAAGTCGACAAGGCATCGTCGAGGTCGAGGTCTGGCGCATCTTCGTCAACCACAGTCATCCCTACCAAAGAAGAGCGTCAAATTTATCAATTCATTTGACCATAATGCGAGAAATTGCGTTATATTCAAGAACTTACCGAGAAAGTGTACCTCTAAACATTTCTCATTCCGAAACGAGTTGTGTAGACAAGTCACTTCATAAATGGAATAGGACCTGGGTCATACTGTCCACTGCGAAAACTTACAAGTGGCACAGCGAACCTGTTACAGTTGACGAGCAGCTGATCAAGCTAGCTCGGTGAAACGACAAACCAACCACAGCAAAACAGGTAATCCGACCCAAAGCGAATTTCAATTAAACCGAGTCGAATCTTAAAGCTAAACACACCAAAGTACACGGCTTCAAAATACTGACTTGTGCACAGTCGTGATGGGTTTCAACCCTGCTTCATCACAAGTCGGCATCAGAAAATATCAGACTGATTACGCTATATGACGTATTAACCGTAAATTTTGAATTGACCCCAGTCCCAGTGTGCAATAAGGGCCTCAGGGAGGGCCCTTTTCGCCTCTCGGAGACTGTTTGTAATACGAGCCCAATGTCTCAACCGAAACGTCTCCAATAAAAAATTTTCGGAAAAAAATTTTGGAAAAGGTTTGGAAAAAAAATTAAAAAATCTTCTTCAAAAATTTACAAAAATTTTTTTCCGAAAATTTTTGTCAATTTTTTTTCAAATTTTTTTTTCCAAATTCTTTTTTCGAAATTTATTTCCAAAAATTTTTTATTGAAGATTTTGTAATTTTTTTTCCAAAAATATTTCAAAATTTTTTTCAGAAAATTTGTTATTGAAGATTTGGATGATACAAAGTTGGTCAAAAAGAAAAAAAGAATTATCAAAAACTTTTATTGAAGATTTAGATGACTTATAAGCTATACCTGGAGCAATAAAGAACCCAATAAGCTTCACCATTTGGTGCGCCCTTAAGCAGTTTGTTATCCCAAACAATCATCGAAATATTTTAAATTAATTGTAATGTCAGAAATCTAAAGGATTCTATGCGGGAAAAAATCTGCCGATGCATGATTAAACCAACTTGTGCATTCGGCAACAAAGTCGTCGGCTTGTCTCTCTCGTCGTTTCGTCTGCCTTCTCATCTCATGTCCTATCTACCAAGGTATACATACCCTAGTACCCGGTGGGTAATGACGGGCAATTCTTCTGGACAGCTTGCTAAAATTCTTGTGCATTTTGAAGAAGTTGAAATTCGATAGAACCATAAGCGAAGGGAAGAAAACTTTAGTGTGAGGTAGGTCAATTTGAACAATTACAAACTGTATAGCGCATATTCTTTAATTAATTATTAGAAATTTCTGAAGATTGCTTGCAAACATATAGAGATTAATTCCATAATTTTATTTAGACTGGACACATTTAACGGTGTTCTCTTCCTGGTCAAAGTCCTAAATTCCCAAGGGAGTTTGTAATTATTCCTAATTCCCCACTGAATGTACTCAATCCCCGCAGAAACGTCATCCTTCACTTTACATAGTACAAATTTCTTCTCTTGGCTTTTGAAATTGTTTGTTCTTGTCCTCCTCTTCTTGTGTTTTGTTAAGTTGGTCTCATCGAATTACTAGAATCATCGAATCCCATCAATTCCATTGTTTTCTAGGTCACGAAAGTAAAGTCCGAGGTCAGTACGTGTGAACCGATTAAAATATCATTTACTTTTATGATTTTTTCAACTCTATGTGAGCTCCTCACTTTTGTAACTTTGCGTAAGTCAAAGTTGACGTGACAGATAGGGTTTCGAGGTGGGGAGAGTTATTTGAGAATTTTCAAAGGCTCGTTAACCTCTCTGTGTTGGGTCTTATAATACTTGGATTTGCAACAGGGCGTCCAAAATTGTAACGATATCATTTGTGTTGTTATTTTTCAGACTTCAGTTACAATGGCTTCAGGAGAGGAGCAGCAACAATTCTGTCTTCGTTGGAATGATTTTCATTCTAACATTGTCAGCTCCTTCAAGAATCTTCGCACGGAACGAAGCTTCACAGACGTCACTTTGGCATGCGACGGGCAGACTTGCAAGGCACACAAGATGGTTCTATCTGCCTGCAGTCCATATTTCAAATCACTTCTTGAAGTAAGTAAACTACGATCCTGCAATTTTTTTATTGTATTTTGCCGGGTTCACTGGCTGTGACATGTGACCAGTCCAGGTCACAGTGATTACGTATGACACCATTGCACTTGCGCATGTCATTTGCTTTAGTACTCTACATTTACTTTACGTCACGTGAAGTAAAGTGGGTGACATCTAAATTACGTGTGTCATTTGAAAATGATAACGAGTAGAAGCATTATTATTACGAACTAGAAACAACCAATTAGCAAATATCGAGTGTTTAGCTTTTAGCGTCCAGCCGCTACAAAAACAATAACGACTCGACAATTACGACTTCGTCTCAAGTTAAGTTAGTTTGTTACTTCAAGTACTCTTAGTAATGTTTCGATTTTACAGAATAATCCATCCAAACATCCGATTATCATCTTGAAGGACATTCCATTCAACCATCTTCAGTCCATCCTCGAATTTATGTACGCAGGAGAGGTCAATGTTCCTCAGGATTCGCTCCCTGCTTTTCTCAAGACAGCAGAACGTCTCAAGGTCAAGGGTCTCACTGAAGGTAGGAATTCGGTCAAATGAATTACTTTGTTACTTCGAACTCGGTTTGGTGATGAGCATTGTCATGGGATAGTGGTTTTTATTAGTTATCCTATATTGTAGTGAAACGAAACTGAAATCCCTGCTGGATCAGAAGAGATCATCTCAATTTCTCACGCCCGTCGTGTACACATACTACATTACAAAAAAAATCTTTTGTTTTAGGATATAATACTCTGGTCAATGATCAGATATTTTCCTACAATTAATTTAATTAGGTCCTATATACAGATCTCTTTCATCTCTTTCCGCTCTTTTCCACTAATTTAAAGTCCCACTTTTCTCATTGATAATAAGGATAACTTTTTAATTAGATTCGTTTAATAAAGCTTAAATGTTACTTTGAATTCCGATTAAGTTTAATTGACGTCATGCCTTGCGTCAGTACTCCAAATCACATTATGCCCCAGAGCCATCGTCCAAATCTGTGATTTCATCATAAATTATTTCAATTTAATTCAAACGATTACTACAAATCAGGACTCAAAATTTTTTAGTAAGACAGTCGTGTTGTAGTTGTCAATCCAGAATCATTCTTTTTTAATTTCAGTTCGTAATTGGTTACATGAGAACTATCTTACTAGATTAAATCTCTATTTCTTCTTTGTTCTAATCATGATCGCTTTGGTTGTTTTAAAATAAATTTTAGGTTAAAGTTAGGTGGAATACCGTCGTCTTTTTGATTTCTGTCATGAAGTTATCTAGCATTTTGTCATGCACTACCATTACTACTAATCGACCCACTAATGTCTGTTGATGGAGGAACTGGATAGAGAAGATCTGATTTGGACTTGTCGTCTCCTTTCCAATTGGTCGCTTTCTGAACAATAAGAATTATAATAGGGATCACTGGTGTAAAAATAGCGACTGCAACAGGAAGCACTAAATTCAAACAGATATGTTATTTTAAAAATAATGATTCAGACTTTTGAAAGTTCTTACGCGATACGACATACCTGTAGTAAGATCCGATTCCGGAGGAGGAAGTGAAAGTCTCAGAGCAAGAATTGCCAACCCTGTATTTTGTACTCCCGTTTCAATAGCAATGGCTAAAATGTCACGAGCATCTTGACGAAAGACCCATGCCAACCCGCCACCCAGTAAGTATCCCAACCATGGCAGAAGCAATCCACTCATAATGATCTAAAATACAATCACCGTGTTGTAAATAATTCTCAACGTAATTAACCAAGATTCACATTAGTAGTATGAATACTTACCTGCCAACTGAATAATTTGAAGAGAAATAGATTTGTGTAGACGGCGAAGACCACGATGTAAATGATAAGGAAGACGGCAAACGGTTTCAAAATTTTCACCAAAAATTTAGCCACTTTAGGTAAGCACCTTTGCGTTGCTATTCCAATGGACAATGGAACAATCAACACAATTGCAAATGTGGCAATATTTCTATAAGGAATTCCCAGCTCGGCTTCACGCATGATGGAAGCTCCCAGTGTTAGGATCCACAAAGGCATCATTGCTATAATATGGAAACAAAGGTCAAACGAGGACTACTACTTAATAGTACCTGTAGTGCCTCATCAGGTAACTCAAGGAAAGTAGACATAGAACCCATTCTTGGCACGTGACAAGATGAATCGGGATTCATAGACAGAAATTGCTCAGAGAGCGCTCGCAATTCCGCCTTTGCATTTATTGGAATCGCTGATCCCAGCGAAACCCCGATTTTCACCGGTAAGATGACACGTTAGGATTTTTTCATTGTCTTTTTTCCTGGAGTTATCTTGTCCAAGTCACGCCACTGTATTCTTACCAAATGCAGCAAATGTGGAAATTGTTGTCATAGTAATGGACAAGTCCAAGTTTCCGCCAAGGGTCAATGTCCAAATATTCGAAGCACCACCACCAGGTGAACAACCCGTAATGAACAGACCGAGTTGGAGGGATGGCATAGGTATTAATGCTTTTGCAATGACATAAGATAACTGAAATTTCAGAATTCTTCTGTAACTTGTTTAAGTTCATAAAAAAATTTCAATAGGATTAATTTGTAGTATAGTGAGCTTACCACTGGCATAATAACGAATTGTGAAAAGAATCCAATTGCTGGTCCAATCGGTTTCTTAACAGTTTGTTTTAGAATGCGTGTGTCTACTGCCGCACCCATGTTGATGTAAATAATTCCAACGAGAGTAGCTACACTTGCCGTAAAAGCAGTGTCTAACCAACTAGTTTCTCGAAGAACCGTTACTTCAAGATCATTCGTAACGAATTCTTTACCAGTCGCGGAATCTGTCCGAAGAACGTGGAGACTTGTTCTTCCTAAAAAGACTCCCTTCAACCGAAATGAAACTGAGTCACCAGTTAAGTCACTTGAATTTATTGACAGTGTTTGTGGTTCTGCTATGGCAAGGTCTGTGTCGTCCACGACGAATTTTAGGTGAACCATTCCTCCATCGGCTTCGCCGGCAAGCGCGGTCGGCTCGAATGTCAACTAGAAAAAAGCAACAGAATGTTTCAAAGAAAATTCAGGAAGCCCTGATTTTTTTTAAAAAAAAAACACAGGGTTTACTGGTAGAGCAACGCATGCTGGGAAGAATAACAGAAGTTTCAGAAACCGGAATTAACGCATAATAAAACCCCGAAATACTCGACGGAATTGACAAAAAAAAGTGGTAGGTGAACGAAACCTAACCTCAAAAATTAAAAGTTTCGAGAACTACAACATGAAAAATGTATGATCACTGGGTAGAGCATGACACGGGTAAGTTGTTTTGACATGGTGAGAAAACATAAGGAAAACGAAGCGATTGTAACAACGGTTCTTTGGGTTTTGATGCAGAGGATTTCCAGTCGAGTGGCCTAACAAGTGAAGTAGAAAGTATCTTATTCTTGACAACTTACATCAATCTTTCTGAGGTTGATACTAAACTATTAGACAGTTGACTTACCACTACATCTTGGTAATGTCCAGTTATGAGTTCCGGGACACTACTTGGTGTAAATGCGGCATTCCAATGTGTTGCTTGAGCAACGGCTCCAATTACTTGGAAGGACAGAAGCCAAAGGGGACATATAATGAGGATGTACATCAGAAGGTAATGTGCAGGCCATAGTGGACACATCTTGAACACAAATCAGCGTTTATGGAAAAGTTGAGGAATATTTCCTGGAAAACAAAGTTGAATATTACACTTATGAATATAATTACGTCACTTTTCACCTGGATTAATTATATTAGTAAAAACGAAAACGTTCATCACCATACCAGTGCAGTGTTGCATGCTAGGTTCTTTCTTACCATTAGAAGTAACTGAAATTATAGCCTTAGCAACACGAAATGAGCTTAATTTGTAGTAAATAATCATATTTATCTTTACAATGATCTGCTCCCGTCTTTTTATACCTCACTTTTGACGTCATCTAAATTTTCTTAACATTGAAAGTACCCGTCCTGCGTCAGCTAATGTGAAGATTTAACTCAAGTTTTGGACTTCCAAATGTAAGAACATGTCGGTACAATTTAAATTTACAAAGGTGTAAAAGAAAATGAAATTCCTGTGAACTCTTTCAAAATATGTGCACAAAGTTTATGTACGACGACGAGTAGTGTGGACTCTTCTCTGTATGGACCACCACCGGAGAAAGTAACGGTTATGAAACTAAACTTCCTTGGTAACTAACCCTAATCTTATTGTTATTTGAAAGAAGGGAAAGATTAGGACGAACTTTGACTTATTTAATGGATTTGTTCTGTTAACAAAATTTCTCGTATTGAAAAATTTTCTTTTGAGTTTATTAACCTTTACGAGAAATTGATCTCTTGTTCTCCTTTACTTGTTTTGAAATACAAAAATTATTATTAAATCTACATTTTATAAGAAAAAATTGTCTATGCTCTAAATTCTCCACATTAGGGTACTTTAGTAAAAAAAAAAATGTCTGACTTGTACCATGACCAACTAGAAACGAAAGTAGGAAAATTGTATTTTGTTACATAAGAACGTAACACATATAATTTGCGTTGCGCTTCGAAGTTCTGTCACTAAATGAGCCAAATTACTTTTGAAATTGAATTGTTAACCTTTTACCTTGCAGTTTAGTTACGCCAGTAGGTTGTGTCAGTCAACCTCACACGCCGGGTTAACACAATGTTGCGAGACAACAAAAAGTCAAACGTTGAATTTGTACTAAAAAAGTAACCGGAATAAGTTTAACATTTAAGTCGTGTCCAACATGAGGTAACCACAAATTTCCTTGTCACTACTCAACCAAGAGGGTATGGTCACTCCTCCGTAGACTACTTCTGTATTTAACTAAATAAGTATTACATTCAAAATATTCACCTACAATTACCACTGGCCAAATTGCCACGCAAGGAACTAACTTCAACCACCACCTCCACTTCCACCGTTGTTGTTGAAATAAATACAAATTCCGAAGAAACACGTTAAGTTGTACTAAATAAACTCGGCGCGGTGATTGATATGAAACAAAAGGCTGGCTGTCGCGTCTATTGCTGAGCATCCGATTAGCATCATTGGGATGGACTACGTGACAATGGTCGTGTCTGTCTTTATGACCATCTATTATCCATTATGTAGTTTATAACAATCAATAAAAAAAACAAGTATAGGGTGACAGTGTGTGACCTAACCTCCAAAATTTAAGTAGAGTTGATAAAGTTCTGTTTTTTTTTGGGCATTAGTTCACATCATCGGCATTTTCAAATCAGTGGACATTTAAAATAAAAAGCCCTCTTATCCTCCTCATCTTTACCCACTTGTCCTTCTCGACTTATTGTAAACTTTTTTCACTGTAGTGGTAGTCCTCTAAAGTGAAGATTGAAATGATATCATTCTTTGTTAAAATTTATAGATGTGAATTACTAGGATAAATTATTCTGTGTCATCGATTCAATACGAGGAATAGAAACTATAATGGACAACTTGGATTTAATTAACCAATAATGTTGTCCTGCTAAACAAAAACATTCATACTACAACTACATACATACAAAAAGTAGTAAAACCATTTTTTTTTCTAGATAAAAAAACGTCGAAGGACATGCAGCTCATTATCTTGTCATTTCGAAAGCAAAAAAGTACTGTTTTGTTCCCTGTCCTTCATTTTTTTGATACTAGAGGTCCAGTGTCTAAAAAATACTAAAAAGTGATACTAGTTTACTAGTTAATTTTTAGCAAACTATAGCAAGGCTATTTGTAGTATAAAAACTAAAATAGCTAAAAGTAGTAAGACGCCATTAATAGCATTTCAACACTAATATTAATTATTTTGGTTAATTAGATTAATTATTTAACGCAATAATGGAAATCGCTAAGAAAAAGTAGACATTTATCAAAAATTAGTAAAAAAACAAAGAGCCAACTATATTTTGCTTTGCGAAAAGTATTCCTTTTCAGTTGCTATTGTATGAAAGAAAATAGTGGAGTTTCATCTAATATTATTTCATCCATTGTTAAATATATAAATATATTGTTAAGCAAAACGTTAAGAAAACTAAACTTAACTTAAGTTTCTCAAAACTAATGGTAAGCTTCCACGGAAAGTCACTACCGCCTGCGGGATAAAAGGTAGGTGACGGCGGACAACCGGTTCTACGATCAGATAAAAGTCAAAACCTTGACCTCTGACCTCTTTTTAATTTAACCTTTTTGTATAATTGGTTACAAAAAACAAGTAGAATGAGGAAAGGGTTTCTCTTACCGTAGAGTAAATGTAGGTCAAGATGGATACGTATTTTAAACAATTAGATACTCTTGTTGTGAAGAGGGAAGTGTGCAACAAAAGGAAATCAACTTGAAGTGAAAACGAGAAGATCTAATCTTGTGAAAAATCTCCGCAGGACGTAGCGCAGAATAGTAATTGTCGAGTGCAGATTTTGGAATAATATGATTGGTTAATTGTGTTGAATAGGCATGAAAATCAACACCTTCTGCTTGTCTTATGCTACGACAAGCTACGCTCTTTTCCTCCACTACTGCCAAGTGCCAACTGACTGCAGCTAAATCACCTACGGGCATTTAGTAATGCTCGAGTCCAACCAAAAACAATTCACAAGAATAAAAGAATCATAATTTTTTTTCTTCAAACGCCTTCTATTCTTACCGATTTTAATCACTTTGTTGTATACATTGCGACATTGCTACGTTAACTTTTTGTAAACAAACTTTATCAAAATTGTTAGACCCGAAAAAAAAGTAAATTTTTGAACCTTGTTTAATAAATTAAGATTAATACGGCTGCATAAAATAGTAGGGAATTAAAATGAGTTAAAATCATAGCGTGATTAAAATTAAGGATTGGGAATGACAAAAAAGGTAGTTGTTGTTATAATCTGAGGCTGTCAAGAATGACAGAATGGTGGAGAGGGAACAACTACGCAGAAATGATTAAATTTATTGTAACGATACAGTTTTAGTCTTTTAGTATTACTACTTGAGTCATAAAGGACTACGGAGGAGGAAAACATAGTTAATTAGATGAATTGATTATTTCATCAACTTTTAGTCCATTCTGTACATTTCACAACTATACCAATTTTATCAGTAATATCAGATAAAGTGCGTTTTAGGTCTTCAACCGATTGCGACATGATGACATGCATGCATCGTCTAAATTAAATAGGAACATGAATTAATTTCCGTTTGGGTTGCGGGTTATTTAAATTGGAGGAAAACAAGACAAAAACTGGGGAAATAAAGTAGTAATTCTGAAACTTAAGTAGACCTTCTCTTGACAACTTTTTGTGGGTTACCTAGGTGACATCATCCAGTATGACATGATGACATGGGTTTTTACTTCGTGGTGGCTAACGTTGCGTGGCGTCTAGTCCAGATGGCTACACTGGTCGCCATCTACCGTGTGTTGAGTTTTACGCGCTAAATCTTTTCAGTTCAAAATTTCATTTCAGTTGAATTGAATTGAATTGCATTTCGGCAAGGTTACACAAATCAGGAAATCAATACTGGACTGTGGACCGTTTCTTTTTCGTTTGTTCTTGGGATTGACACGATCAATTGAACAATCACTGACGACAGTATAACAGCATCATGGTAAGAAATACCTATTTGACAGTTCATATGGAGTAGAAACGCGCATTTGACCAACGTTACGTTAACCTTTGAATTCTTTTTCTTTTGCAGTCTTCTCACAAATCATTTTTGATAAAGAAGAAATTAGCAAGGAAGCAGGCTCAGAATCGGCCCATTCCACAGTGGATCAGAATGAAGACTGGAAACAAGATTCGGTAACTTAAAAAGACTAATAATTGTTTTCTATGGTTAACCATTTCATTGCCAATTTATAATATATAGATATAACGCGAAGAGGAGACACTGGAGGAGGACGAAACTCAAGTTGTAAGAGACTTATACGAAGTAACTTCACGAGAACTTATCTTCTCTTGATCATTATTTACTTTTAAAAAGTTTCTAGCAATTAAAAGTTTCATCTAAATCCTATTTCATCGTTGTAGTCTTTGTTCGTAGCTCATTTTGATTGAATCTAGCAGTAAACGTCAAGGAAATCCCAGATGTTTCGCAGTGCTAGCTAGGTCCGTTCATCCGGTTCTATTCTATCAACTAGTATGATTTAATTTTCGAGTGTTATGCGGGGTTTTATTTTTAATCCAGAAGTATTTTGTTTTGGTCAGTCTTTCATTTTTTTTTTGTAAATTGAAATAAGTTCCAAGGTCGACATCTTGGTTTAACGTAACAGAAAATTAAGAGGGAACGAACATTAACGTTGAGAGAATAAGACCTATCTAGGTTAAAACGTCAAAAAATGGTGCATCTTAACGTGTAAGTAATGACGATTGCTCTCAAAGTTTAATTGATCGCGATGAGCATGATCCTTTGAAACCTTTTTTCGGCGGGTAGGTTTCAATATGAATAGGATGCTCATGCGTAATAAGTGTTTTCGGAATGCGTTTTGATGAGATGTGACCACTGACGACAATTTAGGAACATGACAAGTGACGACATTGGCATACGCGCTGACATTTGTGGAGAGTAGAAATGGCCCATGATAAGTAGGCACAATGGACTAGAGTCATTCCAGTTGTGTTTCTGGTAATTTCAGACTAATTGTACATGAATCTTCACCGAGTATTATACGAATACGTTTTCCTTTCCGTTTTCGTCTTGTAGGTCCTACTTCAGATGTTCCAGGGGATTCTACAACTCCTTCGGTTTTCGGTTCGATTCTACAACCGCCTTCGGTTTTCTCCCGATCCTTCGATTTCCGTTTCTTTTTACTCTTTCGTTTCTTTTTTTTTCCAGATGGACTTCGAATAGTATGAGGTGTTGGCAGTGTTGATCCTACTGGAGGGGGTGGACTCTGACTTCCTTCAAAACGTAAAATTTCATAATGCGGAGAATTTTCCCTCTCTTCCTTCACTGTCACTTCCGGTGTAATTGAAGCACTTTGTCGAATGTCATCATGAGCGCGTCTCTTTTTCATACGAAAAGTCATTCGTATAGGACTACGGATTGGTGGCGGTAGGTGAAGATCATGGCGGGGTGGGGACTTCCTTGTGGGCAGGGATTGTCCGAGGATTCGTCGACTTCTAAGTCGAATCCCTCCTACGGTGGCAGTTAATGAAGGTGGATGTTCGAGATCAATGAAAGGCATGGTCGAATGATTTGATTGGCAGTCAATTCCAGAATCGGAGCTCTGATTGGAACTAGACGAAGCAGATGTAGAATTGGAAGAGTCGTCAGTGGTCACAAATGACGCAGACCTGCCACTCGTAACACCACTTCCTTGAGCAGTTGTCGTCGCTCTTGTTTGTCGCTTCTCACAGATTTTTCCTCCTTGCCACGTGGAAGCATTGGAGGAGCGATGATTTGTGGTGACACTGAAAGAGAAGGTCAACTTGTCAGTTGGGTTCTCTGTCGAAATTCCAAAATTACATTGCTTTTCTGTACATAAGATACAAATTCTATACACGTTCTATTTGTCACAGAAAAGCAACGTAGTTAGTTAAATAGTCACAAACTAGTATATAAGCCCTTACAAAATTAATTGAGTCTGCCCTCCGTTATTTGTGAATTGCCAGTAACTAACATTACATTAGAATATACAACTTATTTGCATTTATTTTCACGGTTCAAATGAACCGGAAATATCGAAATTAGCTAACAAGGGAGAGACAGTCTTATTAGGAGTTGATTTTTAGTAGTTATGAACACTACTAAGGAAAGGATCCATGCTTAGGCAAATAACTTGAAAAATAATACACAGCATGAAAAAAATATATTACAAAAAAATCAAGAAACAAATATACAAACAATTAGCAATCTCAAGTGTTAAAAACAAGGCACGGTGGTGGTTCATTTACTGATCATGACAACCTCTTCTTGGTGTGCAAGACTGTGAGAGTGCGTCAAGGAAAACTAATTTAGCAGAGGAATGCGTGAGGGTTAATGATAAAGGGATGTGTGTGTGACATCACAGTCGACGGAGATGCAGAGCCTTGTGGTCCTTCACCACCAACCAATCAGCAGAAAATAGAGGGAGAATTGTTATCCTCACCTCGGACTGTACTTTGTGAACTCTGACGTCGCTTCCGTCTCGAATCGACTTGGACTATCGTTGTCCTTGACATCGGTTCCCTTGTTGAGCCCACCACCTTTACCCTTTCCTTTCGGTGAATTAATTAGAGTCATGGTGGGCAGCAAGGCTTCGACTTCTCGTTGACCTTGGGATTTACGCCTATTAAGTCGACTGTCGGTGTCACGAAAGTTGTAACCTTTGACCTCTCCCTTTTGTGATACAGAATATGCACCACAAGCTTTCCTGTGAGCGTGTAAAAGAAGTAAATGCTAATTTAAAAATTAAAAAGCATCAACACTATTCAATACCTTTCACACGTTTCACATTCGCAGCTACTGTTTTTATCACCAAAAAAATCAGTTCCGTACATACATGTAATTTCTTCTCCGATTTGAATGTCACGGAGTGCCTTGACGCAAGCGGTATCACGACCCGTGGCCACAAACTAAAAAGTAACGTAACCGGTTCAATTTGAGGTGATAACCTTTTTAAATTCAAATGGTGTAATGAAATTTGACTTACTTTACAGTTAGGACGACAATCGTGATTAATGAAAGCGGCAGGACCTAGCCAGAGTTGGGCACAGTGTTTTCTAGTGCTGTACATTACAGAGAAGTCGTTCACACCGGGGTACAGAAGCTCCGCCTCTTCATCACGCGTTAACTCAGCTATGCATCCGACTAATGAAGTAATTTGTTGGTTCTTTTCCCTGTAAAGAACACAAACAAATATTGTGAGTTGAATCAAATTGAAACAATTATTGCACAAATTGAACTTGAAAAAAAAAACTTGATACTGATTTCCATTTCTTTTGTAGAAGAAACCTTACCAGACCTTCGTAGCAGAGACTTTGGCTCCTTTTTGTTGCTCCAAAGAATACCTGAAGCATGGCTCAATTTTGCATCCAGAATTTGGACTGAACATGTTCAAGTAAATTAATACCTGTGAAATTGATCAACTAATTGAGCTTTCTTCATGAGACTGTCCACTTAAGTGCTGTAACCGATTAGGTATCTTACATGTTCCTTGGCAGCATCGGCAAAGCCCTCAGACGCCCCTTTGAGGTATCGCTTGAGCCACCCACCTTGCTCTAACTCTTCGTAAGCTAACTCGAGATCATGATGAGTAATAAATCGTTCAACAATCTCCTGGGGACCTCGACGATTGAACTTCGGTGGGCGATACCTAGAAAGACAGAGAAGTTAGTAACTCTCCAGTTATCGACTGCACTCCGTATTATTATGAATTTGTTACTGTAAATTCATTTTGTGTGTAGAAAACCCTAGATACGGGTCTAGGATGAGGGCTGTAGCCAAATCGTCAATGCCACACAGTTCTTTTGGATCATACTTGCTATTATGAACACTTTTCGTTCCAGCAACGGGAACATGAAGTCCCGTTGAATTCATTTTAGATAAATTATCAGAAGATCCTTCGGTTAGACCCATACTCCAGATTTAATTTGATTTTAAAATAACCACTCTTTCCAAGTTCTTTCGGAGTTTTAGTTTGGACTCATCGAATTGACGATTGGAGCTACGTGGTAAATATATTAATTTAACTACTTCCGTACACAATAACCGATGCGTAATGTGAGGCTAGTGTTACTAGGGAGAATGTACGTTGCATTAACAGTATTCCCAGGTAAGGGATCATCGCGAGGTGACAGAGACGATGACAATAACAGTGACATTGAGTTGATTCTAGCTTGGATGGTGGCGGGTTATTTCGTCCGGCGACTTTTAAATGCGTAGTATTGTTAACCTTTTGACTGTTGACAATTGCATGGTACTTAAAAAGCAGTCGTAAAAGGTCGAACAATTATAAGGAACCACACACCCTGCAAGTTCCTTACCTGGATGAACTGACTTGGAGTTGGACACAACAGCAGTAGTGAAGACAAAAAGATTCCAGAAAAAATTTCAAGTCAAATTCCGTTCTTGGTTAGTGTAAGGAAAGCGAGTATTCGTGTAACCACTGTGTAAACACCTCGGTTTGTAATATTTTAAGCCACCTTATGTATGGTTAAAACTAAGTCTCCACTTCCGTAACCGACTAGATGTCACTTTTATTTAATGCATGCATTCTGCACTGAAACTGACTAACCTGTACCTAACCCCACCTCGTCGAAGCAATTCAAACTTTTAGGTTAAGGTCAAGGACAAGCCCCACGTTATGACATTTTTTAAATAAAAAACCGTGGTTTTACGTTTTCATTTAATAGTTACAATTAGTGGAGAGTTACTTGGCGATTAGAGGAATGGAAGTGTATATGAGGCTATTATTTTGTAACCACACAGTGAATCCAGAGCTAACAAATGTGACCTCCTGTGCGCTCCTTTTGCATTAGTTACACAATGTGCGCACTATGCGTCGTATGTGATCAATCACGTCATGGAGGGTTTTCTCTGACTTTACATGGCCAATTGTCGTATCTTCACAGGTAGTTTATCATTGTAGTTAGTTCTAAAGAGTCATAGTTCTACAAACTTTCATAAACTTTTACGTGAATGCGATAAACCAGAACGATCATAGATCGCAAAGTTGGTTCCCTCTGGAAGTGAGTCCTTAGGATAAATTTTCGATTTTTGTTCCACATCCTTATGAAATTTGTTTTTCTAGAACTATTTTTAAAAACCGTTGAAATGAAAACTGCAAAGTTTACAAAAAAACAAACTTCGCCTTTTGCTCTTCAAAACTCGATCGAATCGACGTTCGAAAATTTCCTTTGGTATGTTTTTTTAGAAAAAAACGTTTTTAAACAATACATCTCTCCCCATAATTCCTCACCCCTCTGTCAGTTTTTTGTTGGTACGCGGCACTGAACCCACTCAAAATTCATTTGTAAATATTTAACTATGTAACATTTAACTGTAACTATAAATTAAATACTTTTGTATAACAAGGTAACATGCAAAATCGTCTTGCAAGTTACTAGTATGAGTCAATTAATAAACATCGTGGCTTTACTTTCCTACTACTTTCTTTACACAGCTTTCCACGTTGCATTTATCATACTGTACTGTACCATTTTAATACTTGGACTTTGACATATTGAGCGACAAATCAAACGTCAAACACAATTACTCTTAAGCTAAATAAGTGACCCTATTTCTTACACCTGACATAAATTTGATTAAAATTCTTAATCTTCCTCCTTTCTAAAATTAACGATGGATAGAAAGGCAATGTTTCAAATTTGCCCTAGTGAAATGATGGCACAAGACTCTGCTGATTTAAAACTTGCGCTCTCACGGTGATAAACAAATCCATAGAAGCAACATGACACACGAACGAAAGCCACTAGATGGAGAAAACTACGTATGCCTAAATACGCTATCACGCTCCCTCAAGGAACGTAGGAGCCTCCTTGGCCACGGTTTTCATAAGACGCTGGTTCGCTATTCGGCTCTAAGCACACGAATGCAACTGAATCACCAAATAGTCTTAACATTGTTTCGTTTTTTAAAAAAAAAGTTAGGTACTTATGGTCTGGAAGAATAGACGAATAAGTAGCATTCAGCATTATAAATGTCTAAAATCCAAGAAAAATCAAGGTGATTTTTTATTTTTGTAATTGACAAAAGCGCAATAACCCAATAACAATAAAGTTTTATTTGAACTTTGCTTAAACTCAGCGTCACGGTGGACGGTGTAAAATGTCGTCACAAAAACGGGGGTGCATTGAATCAATTCATGGTCTCTCAGTAAAGTTCTCTTCCTTATGATTTGTTGGGTTTGCGTCGTCGGGAGAATGAACAGGTGAATTTGTTACGATAGCTCCTCTCCATTTATTACCTAATGTATTTTTTTTGCATTGTTTAAAGAATGCCTGCTGGCTCAAGCCTTCCAAAAACCCTCGCCTTCCGTATACGACCATCCATGAAAACCATACCAAAAACCTTGAGTCATCAACTAGTATCCACACCTCTTGCATTTGGTAAGTTTTTGTATACAAAGAGCAGAGATTCATCGTCCGACTACAAATTGTGGTGACGAAGGTCAACGTGCCACCTTATTTGTGTGCACTTTTCAGAAATTGAGACTAGGTATTATTGATCCATAATTCCTGGACAAGGGAATCAATTTGTGGTGAACGAGTGGACCTTCCAATAAGAAAAGTTTTATTTTGAACAACTACTGCGAGACTGTGACTGACGGTGTTCGTTGTTATTGAAAGTGAAAGGAATTCCAAGAATCTGCACTTGACTCGTGTTTCGTCATCCAGAACACAATCAGTCGTCTTCTCCTAGTCTCTAGTCACTAGAGTCTAATGTACTATTGTTAGTCAGTTAATGTTAGTTATTTTAGGTTGGTTATTAATCTTAACGTGGTTATTACTTTGAACGCTTTAATTTAAATGAGCATTAAAGTGTAAAAATACTGGAAAAAGATGAGTAGTGGTCAAATCCCGGAAGAATCAACAACGAGTACACTTTCTAACACTGCCGGAACTTCGTCCACTGTCTTAACTGACGTAAGGCCAATGATTGACGAAGAGTTCGGGTTAACCGAAGATAAAATTTGATAAAAAGTGCTTTATCACCATTTTTTTAGTGTTAATTAAATATTGACATTTTGTATATGCTGTGTGATTTATTTTTAGGGTGGTTATGACTATGAGCTAGTACTGTCGGACACAGACTCCAGATATGAGTGTCCCATTTGTCTCCTGTACCTCCGGGACCCCGTACTCACGACATGTGGTCACCGATTTTGTGAGAGGTGTATTTCGAAATGGGTCATGTAAGTAACGAATTGAAAAAGAGGAAAGTTTGACAAGTTTGAAAAAAAATTTTTTTTAAAAACTGGTCTTGACAGAAGAGAAGGCGGAAAGTGTCCCGTTGACGGAGTTCTACTCGAGTACGAAAATATTTTCCCTGGTATTCAAAACTAATTTTGAAAATAAAAATATGTGTAACGGAAATTTTCAAAAAAAATTTTTTTTTAATTTTAGATAATTTTACACGTCGGGAAATTCTTCAGTGTAGAGCCAAATGTCCATTTGGTAAAGATGGTTGCTCAGTCGTGTTGTCACTGTCAGAATTAGAAAAACATATTGAGTCAGTCCACACGCCGTCCTCGTCGTCAAGTGCGTTACCAGCAAAACCGAGTAATGGAACGTCAAGTACGACAGGTTCGCTAGTAGAATGCTACTACAAGGAAGTCGGATGTCTCAATTTCTTTCCTCAAGAAAATCTTCAGCGACATCTCGAACTTGACATGCACCATCACCTACAGGTCAGAGCCCAGAGCGAGAACAAAATGTGATTAGTTTTGGGAGCAGTTTTAGTTTTTTTTTAAAAGAAAACTTGAAATTTTGTATTTTGATCGTTAGAGTTGCTGCATTTCTGTAAAATCTGTAATGTCGTCTTTTTCAGTTGCTCACTGCTGCCTATCGGCGTCTCAAACTCTCCCGCCCTCAGGATCATTTTCTCCGTCAAGATTCCCGGGATTCGACAAGATGGCTTCTGGCTGATGAAGGCATGGATTCAGACGACTACCAATTTAGGCGACAACGAAGTTGGGATTCGGTTCGATTTGCCCGCCAGACGCATTCCAGGCCTAGGTATGATTTCAAACGTAAAATGGTACCATTTTACGTTTTTTTTTTAAAAAAATGTTTATGTTTTAAACTTTTTTCTCTCAGATTTGAGGACCGGTTGGCGGAGTCTGAAGAATCGTTGTGTAAAGGAAAAGGAGACGTACATCATGAGAAAACCCGAGCACGCTTGTCGGAGGGTAATGCCCCCTTATCTTTTAAGTTTTCATGGCGTTATCTAGATTTTTTGCAAAAATTTACCAATTTGAAGTAGCTGACCGGAGTGAAAGTCTTAACGGTAGTCCAGTTCATTTGAAGGAAGTTTTTGATCGTTTGGTTCGGTTGGAACAGAGTGATCGTGAAAAACAAATTAAATTGGATCGACTAGAGTCTCAACTCTCGTCAGCTGTCAAATTGTTCTCAACTGTCACTCAAGGTAACGAAAACTGTAATCGTTTAAATAAAAAAAAAAAAGAATTTTTTACGTAACATCTAAAAATTCCTTTTTTTTTTAAAAAAAAGCCATGGATGACCTCACAGCTCGATACTGCAATGGTGTTTTTGTCTGGAAACTTCATGCCATTAAGAAACTTTGTCTCAACATGCGAAAAAATCCGAGTCAGTTCCAAAATTCTCCAGGACTTTACACTGGTGTCCATGAGTACAAACTTTGTCTACGTTTTAACCTCAATACGCACGGAAGTGGAGATGGGGCAACGGGTGGCCTACCACTGGAATTTCCAACATTGGACAAAGGTAACAAATACAACTACCTCCACGTTATTACCTCCAAAATCAATCTTTATTTTATTTTAGATGATGAAACTACTGTAAGTCTCAATATACATTTTATGCGTGGTGAATTTGATGATGCTCTTCAGTGGCCATTTAGTGGAGAAATCAAGTTGGGAATTATCAATCCTGACCCCAAATTTTCCTTAATGGAAAAGTTACAGGCGAGACCTGGTTTACTGGCCTTTTCCAGGCCAACAGAAGCTATGAGCAAGAATGGATTTGGTTATGCGGACTTTTGTACAATTAGTAAACTATTTACGCAGGGATTTGTTCAAAATGATACGCTCATTCTTAAAATTTGTGTTACTCCAAGTCGAACGCATTGAACTTTTAGGAGTTCCGTAGGGATAACTTTACAAAGGGTATTTTAACGTGCGGTAAAGGTTCCGTCCAAAATTTAAAAAAAAAACGGACAAAAGCTCATAATTTTATGTTTTTTGGATTAAATCATTTATTCTAGCGTGCAATTTGATGTTTTTACTTACGGATATGGAGTGACCGGAATGACTTCACTTTTAGTCCATATGTAACCTTTTGTAGATGTGATCTAACGAACATCGGGCATTTTGAGCGTCATGTCAATTAAATACATGATGCATTTTGTTTTTAAAAAAGTAAAAAATATTTTTGTTTCAAAATTAAATTACAGTAAACGAGTTGGACATAACTAGAGAATTTGATATTTATTAGTTAATTATAGTTTGTTTTACTTTTTTTTTGTGGAATTAACGATTTCCAACAGCAGAAGTCAAAATTGTTGAATACACTTAGTAATGACAATGCTACTAATTAATAACTTTAATAATAGTTTAGTAGTAGAGTCCCTTAATTTAATTGTAAGGGAAGGTAAAGCCGAGTATGATCATTAATCAGAGTTATCTGGTGGAATTTGTTTTTTTTTTAATCTGTGGGTTTAATACGAAACGTCGTTACTTTTCTTGTCGTTCTTGCACTGTCTCAATTTTTTTTTAAAAAAAGAATGGTGTGGCTACTGATATCAATAAGTGAAACAAAATAGTTATTACGCCCCACACTTCCTGCTTTCAATCAAAAATTGTTTTGGGAAAATTCGGACTTTTTATATAATTTCTAAAAGCTAAAGCTATTCACGAAATTACTGATGACAAGCATGTTCTGGAAAGAACAGGGGATGGATCTCTACCCCACCATGGTCAGTCATTTGGGAAAGTGGTCATCGGCAATAACGTCTCTGTTACATTTAGTTTTGCTTTTGGGTCCTACGGCACCGAGTGGTTCTACCGAAAGGGACATGGAGACCCTAGACTACTATGAATTTAACTGGGATATGGATCCGTAACAGGTCAACGGGGCCATTAGTCGAGCGTGAAAAGGCGAATTATTCACAACGGAGCTGGATCATTGTTTTTTTTTAGAATGTAAAACAGCGGGAGAAATTGAATTGAAAATGAAAATAAGAATCAACAACTAATTATTTGTCATTGGAGTAGTTTAGAATAGACAATAATCCGGCTCCGTGCCCTTGAGAACCTCACTAAAAGTGAGTAGAGGGGTGGTAGTGGTGTGTTGACCTCTGACCTTAGCACCAACAAGAGCACAAATAGTGGCTTTAATCTTTCTTTTCATCTTCAGGCTCCTTCAACGTGTGCCACTGAGCAATGGGACGCCGAGGAGAGGCCAACATGTCTGACCAATGACGTAACTCCGTGCCACTTGCATTACATCCTAGGACAACTTTCCCAATAGGCTCAGATGTACCAATCCTGTCGTAGTCCACAACCGTCACAACTAGGTTCACTTTCTGCGAAACAATCAAATGAATCAAAATTACTTTAAAAAAACGCCACTAAATTATGAAAATTTGAGTGAAAGTCGTGCTCTGTGAAAGAGCAGATGTCAGAGAAAGAAATTCTGGAGCGAAATGAGGCACATGAAGTGAAAGGGTTTCTTTCTTAAGAAAAACATGTTATAGAAACGACTCGTGCTTTTGTCGTACTCTACGTGGGGGACAAACTTCTCCCTCAGTAGAATAGCAAATGGTCGATTGGTAGTTTGACCTCTGACATTGCGATGACATGAGACCAAGTCGAACAAAAGTGTTACCTGTATCTGCTCGAAAGGAACTTCGAAAGTAAAGGACTCGTTGTAGTAGGGATTTAAGGTGCATTTCTTGATGCTAGTCTTCTTCTTCTTGAGGCGTTTACCGTTCTGCATCAGAGCAATTTTAACGTATGGATCTACAAGATGAAATTCAAATAAGCAAAATATGAATTGGAGTGGTAGTGCGTTAAGATGAATATTCGTAAGGTTGAGCTCACGCACCAGAGAGACCTCCGACGTCCATCTTCTTGAGGTTCTTGGCTTCAAGGATGACGACCGTGAGTTTTCCAGCTGTTGGAACGTATCGCAGTGAGAAGCAAATGTCACCCAACTTATGATCCTAAAAGAGGGAAAGGGCAGATGAGTGATTGAGTAGTAGGTCAGCAGAGCTGACCTTTGACCCCGATGAGGTCACTGTGTAAGTATAATGGAATAGAAGCAGAGGCAAAGAAGGGGCGTGGCGTGGGTTGGGAAGACGTGAGAAAGAGAAAGACACTTACGTGATTTTATACGAAGGTTCCGTAGGGTCATGCGTAGGAGAAGAGAAAGCGTAGGCGGATGCCAGAAGCCAGCAGCAAATTAAAAGAGAGAAAGTAGTTAGTAAGAGTAAGATAGATTTTGGGGAAATGTGAGACGAATCATAAAGGTCAACATTTAATTCCAAAGAAGTGAGCTGCTACCTGTCCACCTTCTCCCTCCACACTCTGCAGTTCCTTCCAGTCCTCAATTGTTTGTGCCAGGTCAATTTGGCATAATGGAATCTTGACCTCTCCGATCTGGTCGTGTTTTGAGAATCGGTCAAAGTCATAAATGGCGAAGACGAGTGTTTTACTCATCAAGTCGCTATATGGAAGTTGCTTTAGAAATAAAGGAAAAGAGAAAAAGAGAAAAAAGTTAGTGGTGACCTTGGATTGGACGCGAGGTCAATGACCTTTGGACCCAACCTTGAAAATGAACGTTTCGTCAAAGACGGGATTTAGCGTCTTCCGGAAAACTTTCGTTTCAAACTTTTTCTTCTTGTCCGGTAGGAGGTAGACTTTGACGTAAGGATCTGGAAGAAAAAGAGAATAATTTTTCAAACAATTAATTTTGTTTTAGTAAAAAAAAAAAAAAGTAATTTTTTTTATAATATAAAAAAACAACTTTCCCACCTGATGTCCCACCCATATCCAGAGCAGGCAAATCTTCAGCTTGGATTACAGTCACTGACAAGTTGTTGGCGTTGAAGTCGTACTCCAACTAAATCAACATAATAGACACATCCAAAAATTAATATTTTCACCAATTTGCTATTTTTGTCTATTTTCCCTCCATTTTTTTTTTTTTTGAATTTTAGAACAGTTAATTTAAAAAAATTACTTTGTACTTGAGGCGACCCAACTTAATTTCAGGGGGTTTTTCTCCTTCTTCCGCTGTGTCCTCAGCATTTTCCGTTAGTTCCTCCATATCCGGCTGAACCTTATAAAGTCACGTGATGACGTGGTTACTTCAACTAAACTAAACTACTTCCTTAACTAACTACAAGTTAGTAAGACTTACCTTTTCTTTACAAGCATTTCCAAGGAGCTGAACTGACTTAAGGTCCACAGCTCCTTTCATTCCTTTCTTTCCATCTTTTGTGCGACGTTTTCGGAAGCAACGACGGATACAACAGAGACAAATCCCAACGAGGAGAATGATTATCACTGAATAAATCAAAAAGAAGCGGGTAAAATTCAAAATTAAAAATTCGTCGTTGCACTCAAATCGACTTTTGAACGTTTTCTTACCTAAAGCTATGCAGTACAAGCCCCAATCTGGGATGTTGCTCTTCTTGACCCAGTCCTCCGCGACGTCCTTGGCTTTTGCAAGTGTGTTACCCGCCGAATTCGAACTAGTTGAGGTCGACGGCTCCGTAGACGTCGTCGTCGTCCGCACCCCCGCCCCCCGCATATCCTCTATTGGTACCTTTTCTTCATTTTCTATAAAAAAAATACAAAAAAAAAAAATTTAGCTATAAATTTCGTAATTGTTATTTGTTTTCTCACCTGAAGTGTGAGACGATGATGTTGCGTTAATTACTAGATTTTGCAATTGGTGTAACAAGGGTGTGTCCCTTCTCAGCCTGTTGAGAACGCCTGGAGCCATTCTGAAAAGACGGAAGCGGCAAATTTAAAAAGATCATAGTTTGTCACTTTTTTTTTAATTTTTAGACTTGAATTAATGTCAACGTATAATGACTCAAGAGACAAATGACCTACTTATGGTTAAAGAGTAATTAAACCACAAATGAATTGAACCCACTCCGAGGTTAAATGCAAATAAGAACCAAAATTCACTTGAATTTCCGACTTCCCTTTTTTCGCACTAACACGCACCCTTATGCTCTTTTACTCTAACTACTAAACATCTCCCAGTGACCTTTGACACAACCGTCTCTCTACTATAAAAGTTTCGTTAACACTCAAAAATTTTTATTTGAGGAAGCTCTAGAAATAAAGTGTAGGTCGAAAGTGGTTTCAAGGGCGCGGTCACTTGTAAGGTTTCACTAGTCTTTAACTTTCTCTAAGTCCTTTCTCCAGCACAGATGTTTCCTACTGCAATCCAATTGCCAAGGAAGGAAAAGCTAAAGGTGTAAATTTACTTGTTAAACGAGATTAATTAAAATTAATGAAATGATTATCAGTTTGTTGCTCTACATTGTTTCTTGTTTGAGGACAGAATGAAAAATGAAGAGGAGTGAAGGCGAGGGAAGGGAGAAAGGGAGTGGCCTTTTCCTTTTTGCCTCCTTTCTCTTTGGACCAACACGCTAAAAGTAAGAGTAAGGAAAGTTAAGGATCGTTACCTGGTTGAAGGGGGGTCCTTGAAGGCTCCTAATGGTCAAGACGTCAAAGGCCTCTTCTCCAGGGATCCCTTCGTATTTTTAGTCTAATGTCTCATCTTCTCCTCAGATTTCGTTCTGACCAAACAAAGTCACACTCTTCCTTCTGGATGGGTTTGGCTCAATATATGGAAAATGGCTGAAAATCAATAGGCGGAGAAAGTACTGAGTCGGATGGAGAAAACACCCGGAAAAAACCAGAGCCTGGAGTGGGGTATATATGGACCTCTGAATCCGAGAAAGTACGGTGCGCAAAGGAGACTCGGGGGAAATTCCTAGGCCTGTCACACTCTTGACGTCATCAAACTTTCTCCATTGTATCTCTTTTGTTACCCTTGTCAACCACTCTCACCATAATATCCCCGTTTTTCTCCATTCCCCTCCTCATTCAATTCATGAAATACGAGATTAATTCTGGCTAATGACGTTTATAGAGATTAAAAGAATTAAGCTCATCTTTACTTTTGACGTCGTTGCAACCTGGACGTTTTTAGTATTTTTAAATTCACTAACTACTCAATCTTAGTTAAATGTCAGTCCAGAATTTTTTCTTTGCTTGAACCCACGAGTGCAAAGAATGACTTTTTTTTAAGCGTAAGTTAGATCCTTTTATTCGATTATTTTAGACGTTTTCTTGAGGTTAATGATGATCAGTGATCATGAGATAGACATATGGGACTAAAAGCATAAAACGGCACTTGATTGTCATATGCCAAGTCTCATGCTCAGCATAAATGTCTACCGGCCGCATAATGGAGGTGCGGTGCAAAAATTGTGGTAATTCTATTTAAAAATTTATGTAAATATTTGCAGGTGATATGAAATGTTGTAATTACCATCGTTAAAATTTACATTTGCAACGGAGCATGGTAACACTGGCTGACCCGGGATTTCACATAATAATTATGTAATTATAGTAAACAACTTACTATACATATACATATTGTGGTAAAAAGGTTTTCTTACCACAATACTTTTACTTGTACTTTTATTATGTATAACTAAATCTACCTATGTACCTAATTTGTTTTTATCGTGTCGAAGTATGTTATTTGAAATTAATTTTTGTAGGAAATGGGATACGGATAACAGTCTTATAAATTGCAGCGTAATTGTCATTATTATGAGATAGAGTGTTTAGGTACTTTAGTTTCGAATTAAAAGCTTTTGCAAAGCTTTACATTATCTCACATCTGAAGTATCCAGTATCGAAGTTTGAAACTTTTCCTGGATGCTAAATCCCTTCCAAGGTTCATTTTTTATTGTTATTTACCAGGGTACGATAGGGTAATGCGCTATAACATTGAATGTTTTCTTGTGTTAGTGAGAAGAACACATTACTAAAGTAAAAAGAGTGGGCACGTAGAAATCAACGTGTGTGTGAATGTGAAACTACTTTTTAGCTACTACTTTCTTGAAAGTACTTGAGTAAAGTCTGGGTCATGACCTTGGCGATTTATCTCTCCTCGTGGAAAGCAAGTTGGGCAAGTAGTTATTATTTCACTCTTGCTAATGCGTGCCCTGTGGGTTAATGGACTTCTAACAGTAGTTATTCCCGATAAAGTTTCTTAACGTAGAAGGTAAGTCAAGATGTCTTCCCGTGAACGTGTGTCACGACGTTTTTACCGTGCCGAAAGTCAACATGACCTCTTGGCCTACATGGACCGTGGAGAGTCTGCACTGGTTGAAAATCGATGGGTACTTGAGGTAGCATGGGAGGCAGCCAACAAAGGTACGATTAATTTGTAGCTACTCATTCATCAATTCGTTACGTTACAAACAATAAAACGTTACAAACCAAGGACATGTGCACAGAAAAAACAGCGAAAGCTAGCGTATTTTTCAGTACAATTCTAATAAGACTTGTACATACGTTCTTGTAGAAATTGTTGTTTTTTATTACGCATTATTGTTTTCAGTGGGTGGAATCTACACGGTTATTCGTTCCAAGGCTTATGTTTCTACCGAAGAAATGGGTGACAATTACTGCCTCTTTGGTCCTTACAAGGAGTACTATGCACGACAAGAAGTTGAAATTGCAGATTTCGCTTCCAACTCGCCGCTTCAAATTGCTGCTAACAATTTAAGAGCATCTGGATTTGGGGTATTGTCTACTGTTCAATTTCGAGAAAACTTCTAATGATAAGCTAACAGAATTCATCGCAATAGCTCCTCAATTAATTACAGGTCAAATGCGGTCGTTGGTTGGTTGACGGGAATCCACAGATTGTTCTATTTGATATCGGATCCGCCTCGGATAAGTTAAGTGAATGGAAACAAGAACTTTGGGACAAGTCAAGTATTGGAATTCCTCATGGTGACATCGAGTGTAATGACTCTGTCATCTTTGGCTTTCTTGTGGCCATGTTTATTTCTGAATTTCGGAAGGCCGCTCAAGAGTTGAGTGTAAACGATGATCATCCACCGCATATTGTTACTCATTTTCACGAGTGGTTAGCTGGAATTGGGTTAATTCTTTTACGAGTCTGGGCCGTTGATGTGGCTACGGTCTTCACTACCCACGCAACATTGCTAGGTCGATTTCTTTGCGCAGGAGCCATGGACTTTTATAACAATTTAGAAAAGGTAACGGTAGTCTTTAACTAAACTGTGCCCGTTAAACTTTACCGTTTAACACTCTTTTGACTTTTCTATTTTTGTCTAGTTCAATATCGATGAAGAGGCCGGAAAACGGCAGATTTATCATCGTTACTGCATGGAAAGAGCAGCTTGCCAAATGGCCCATACATTTACTACTGTATCAGAAATTACCGGCCTCGAAGCTGAACATTTGATCAAACGAATTCCAGATGTGATTACTCCGAATGGACTCAATGTGAAGAAGTTCTCTGCTCTTCATGAATTTCAAAATTTACATGCCATTTCTAAGAACAAAATCAATGAATTTGTGCGAGGTCACTTCTACGGACATTTTGACTTTGACTTGGACAAAACTCTGTACTTTTTCACTGCTGGAAGATATGAATTTGGAAATAAGGGAGCTGATATTTTTATTGAAGCTCTAGCTCGTCTCAACCATTATCTCAAGGTATCCAGTAAATATATGGAAAAATGCATTAGATTTGGTAAGTTACGTTGTAATTTGTGTAGGAGCACAACCCTGAGACTACCGTTGTTGCCTTTATGATCTTTCCTGCAAAGACGAATAACTTTAATGTCGAGAGTCTCCGTGGTCAGGCTCTGACAAAAAGTTTGCGAGATACGATCCAGGGCGTTCAACAGCAAATTGGGCAGCGTATGTACGATGTTTGTTTGAGGTACGTACTAGCAAAACCATGTGGCTCTTAGATAGAATTACCTAAATTCAAAAGTCACTAATGATTAAACACTAATTAACTCTGTGCTTTTTTTTTCATAGCGGGAGATTACCAGTGGCGGATGAGTTGTTACTGAAAGAAGACATGGTGAAAATCAAGCGATGTATTTACTCTCTCCAGCGATCTACCCTTCCACCTATTACAACTCATAATGTGATTGATGACTACAAAGACCCTGTTCTTTGTGGTCTTCGACGATGTAAACTTTTCAACTCTGTTCATGATCGTGTTAAAGTAATTTTCCATCCAGAATTTCTTTCTTCCACAAATCCACTCTTTGGCCTGGACTATGAAGAATTTGTGAGAGGATGTCACTTGGGTGTATTTCCATCTTACTATGAACCTTGGGGTTATACTCCAGCTGAATGTACGGTCATGGGAATACCTTCTGTCACAACTAATCTATCCGGTATTTTATTTTCTAGTAATGTATTCTATTGTTTAGCCAGGAAGTTGGTATAAGTTATCTTTTTGGTAGGTTTCGGATGCTTTATGTCAGATCACATTGCGGATCCACAGAGTTACGGAATTTATATTGTGGATCGACGAAATATTGGACTGGAGGATTCAGTAAAACAATTGGCTAATAACATGTTTGAATTTACTAAGCTCAATAGACGTCAGAGAATTATTCAGCGAAATCGAACAGAACGCCTATCGGATTTACTCGACTGGAGAAATTTGGGAGTGGTAAGTTAAAAGTTATGAAATTATACTTGAAAGGTTTGCAGATAAATGGCACAGATATTTGGTTAATTTTTTTAGTACTACCGCCAGGCCCGTGTCAAGGCCTTAAAAATGGTTTACCCAGACATGGTGGATGAAGAACAAGGCGGTGGAGGAGGGCGAATGTCATATCCTCGGCCTATTTCAGAACCACCAAGTCCATTTTCGTCCCGAGCCACAACTCCTTGTCCTTCCGATGACGAAATTGACTCGGAAGGAGAGGTATAAAAGACTTACTTTTTAAACATTTTAAAGTTAAGTTAAAATCATTATGAATATTTTACAGTTGGAAGAACTTCAAGTGAAAACTAATGGAAGATAAAGAAGATTACTTTATTTAGTAATAATAAGTAGAAATTTAAATTCAAAAGGAATATTTAGTTTCTAAAAATGATATCCTAAGTCGTCTTTCTTGGATTTTCCTGTCTACTAAACGTAGACGTAGTACCAAAAAAGCGACTGCAATCATGACTCACTTATATGTGCCAACGAAACCTAGCGCTACAACGGACTCAATAAAAGAATCCTGTAGCTTTTCATTACAGCTCATTGGTAACCTACTTTGAAAATTTTTATGTGGAAATTATTAAGGGGTGCAGCACATTGGAAGCAAAAGGCGTCTTTGTCAGTCTGTCTATTACGTCCCGATGATTTTATCAGAAAGGTCAGAAAGGGTTTTTGGTTCTTTCGACCTCTTTCCGATACTGATAGTATGCGACAGTGTGACCCGTTACTACTGTTGATAAGCATTGACATGAGTTAGCTTGGGCTACTTGAAAGTTGAAACAAAGATTCTTATGTAAGTTTTTTAACAAAATCGTTTTTTTTGTAAACTCCTCGTTTGTTCTACATTAATCTAAAATATTGATATTTTGAACAGTTTGTTTAAAATTCTACAGTTAAAAAAAAATTTTTTTAGTTCAATTCGAATTTCCAGTTTTGCCGGAAGTTTTCTACTGTACTTACACATTTATTAGTGTGTTACAGTAGACACGTTATCCCATCCTTATCCAAGTGTTTGCCTTTGGGGCATTCTTTGTTTCACGTCACCCCCGTGCCGGTGCCGTTACTCTCAATTTTGCTCAAGTTCCGTTTTCCCCTAACCACCACCCACGAATTTGTTTCGAACTCTTAATTTTTTATTATCTCTAGTCATCATTATTTTGGGAGGTCATGAAGTGCTTTTGTTTCTAGAAAATATTTCTAACAGGCTACAATCGTTACAATTACAAAGGTCAGCATGGCCTGTTTGGCAATTGACCCACTTAGGGCATACATTTCAGGTGAGACACATGATCAACTACATAAATTTGTATCTACGACACGAATAAGTTATAAAGCTTTTAAGAGTAAATTCGGGCATTGGGGGACCAGTGGGCGAAACTAAAGTGAAACTAATTTGGACTAGTTAGAAATTTTAGTTTCGCCCAATGCCCGAATCGAGTCAGCTTTTAGTCCTATTTGCTACAATAATCCGTAATAATTTATGCATTTACCATTTAGGATTTTCCTATAATACGACACACGAAGCTATGTTCTATAGAATTCATGTGGAAACTAAAGAAAACATTTTCTGGACAATTGAGAGAAGGTTAGAAAAGTTCTGCAAAGATTGTTATCGATCACTTTAATCTTATATACTTTAATCGTATATAATTGTATGGATTTTAAGCTATTCAGAATTTGATGCCCTGCATAAGAAGCTAGTGGATTCACAAGGTAAACAACTCAAATGTGTAATTTGTCATTGTCATCGATTACATGGTGAGACCAGAATTAGAAGGCTTCTCGGTTCTAGGTTTAAGTGTCGTCCTACCTCCGAAGAAGTATATTGGTAATCGAGATCCAGAATTTGTAGAAATCAGACGAGGAAAACTAGATGCGTATCTACAAAATGTAATTCGATTACTTGGAAAAAATCCTCCAGCGGAATTGGCTCATTTTCTACATCTCTATGACTATGAAATCCTATTCACACTCCGTAAAATGTCACTGGACATATTTCAAAAGGGAGAAAAATACCTAGAACAGGACACGCCTTACCAAATTTCACCATATCAAGTGAGTCTTCAGAACCATCACGTTGCCGCAGATAATTCTAATAATCGTTTTACTTGAAAAGGTATTTGGAATCAAGGAGCGTTTGAAACTTCCTTTACCACCATTGGATTCCAGGGACAAACGAGAAGACTTTAGTCATCTCATTGACTTTTGTACAAATATCAAAAGTCTGAATATTATTGGAAGTGATATTGCGATTCCAAAAAGTACCATCGTACCAAACGAGTATTCCATGGATCTGTCACCTTTCAAGGCACTTAAAAACCTAACACTGAAAGTGGTTAATATTATGAACCTAGCTGAGGTAACGAGTAAAACGTTAGCCTGTTTGTTGATACAATTCTAATGTTTAATTTTTGTAGGTTTCGTCGATTCGATCAACATTAAGTTGGCTCTCGATCCAAAACAGTCAACTTACTTCAACATCCGACTTCCTCCTCTGTGACACATTGTACAAGAATTACGCCGATGCTGGTTCTAGTTACGTATGGCCAGTCCTCGAATCTATGCACCTTGCTCACAATGCTCTTGAAAGTGTGACTGACCTTGGACACTTAGTACCCAAACTAAGGACGCTTGACCTAAGTTACAACACCTTGCAACACGTTTTTGATCTTACGTCTCTTTCTTACTTGGAACAAGTATCATATGCCGGAAATTTACTACGAAATGCGCAGAGTTTACATTTGTATTTTCCCAATATTCGTATTCTGGACGTTTCTCAAAATCAACTGACATCACTTGAACCATTTTCCAAACTCTATTCCATTGTACGTCTCAATTTGAGTTGCAATTTCATCGCGGACGTGCGAGAAGTGGCTTATTTATCGAAGTTACGGGTTCTGGAATCTTTCATGCTTACAGGAAATCCCGTAGCATCATCACTTGACTTCAGAGTCAGAGCATTGTCAGTATTTGGAGTGAGAGCCAGTGAAATTGTCCTGGACAATGAAAAGGCATCAATGACTGAAGTTGACCAAATTGCAATTTTGCAAGCAATTGAAAAGGCGAAATTGGGATCTATGAACAAGTAAACTAGAAGTAGTAGTTAGTGACCGCATTTCAAGAACTGGTTCCAAAACTGGTTGATCATCCTAAAAGTCAGTCACCTTGACTTACAAATTACCAAAAAAATGACGAACCTGCGATAATTTATTATTAGGTAAAGTCAATGTCGATTGAATTAAAATTTCTGTGATACCAGTTAAATCCTGCATAAAAAAATTGAGACGAGGGCTCTCCCTCGGGCGAATTTTTTATTGGTTAGTTGATTTCGATTCTGTTAACCTATAAAATTTTTGAGTGTGAACCAATCTGTTTGCAACGCTTGAGCTAAACAGTGTTCTTTGAATTTTCGATAACCTTTGACATTTCCAACTTCACCTTCCTGGTTGAGAGAAAAAGAGAAACTTTTCCTTACTGCACTACTCTTTTTGTTTGTAGGGCATGAGAAAGGCGGAAGTGAAAAAAGTGAAAGCAGGGCAGTGGGCGGAGCCTCCCAGCTCAGTTACTGGACAACGTCGTCGCTTGACTGGACAGCATTTCATCCCTAGACGTCAACCACTTGAAACGTGACAAGTGGGTCAACTTTTAGGCCGACCTAACAGGAACTTGACCAAAAGTCCATTCTCCAGTGGAATTCGAACAAGATGGAAACAACAGGTGACTTAAGACTGTGAATTTGAGAGTTATGTCATTCTACGGAAGACCTTCCAAGAAGATCGACTTCTCTCCTTCAAAAATTCAATTTGGAATATCGACTCTACCAACCACCCTCTCCATAATAATAATGTGGTGGTTCGCAGATTCGCTATGAGTTGGGCTATGCCTTCTATGAATTCCACTCGAGAGACTCGTGCTCCTCCTCCATTCTTTCAATTATCAGATTACCAACTGATTTGGGGAGAAAGGAAGTGGGAACCCAGTTTCTAACACTTTTCCCCCGTATGCGTCAGTTTGTGGCTCCCAGCCAGACAGGGCTGGTCCAAACGGTATAACAGTCAGTTCATCCTGTCTCATTCATATTTGTCCCAGTCTCACACATGCATCTCCGGGACAGACCCGTAGCCGTTGTCGATGAATCAAGTAAAAGTGACCAAGGGTGACCGGAGAGAGCGAAGGTCATTGTTGAACAGTGGTGCAGCGAGGTACTAATCTGCGGTGAGATAAGAGAACAAACCCTGTGGTGGTGACGCTTTGGCTCAATTGCGGAATGGTCAATAGCGATTAGATAAAAGGAATTTACAGAACATTCGCCCATCCTGTGAAAAAAAAGCTTCATGTTGAAGGAAGGAATACCAAGTGTGCTGTCACAGTGATATTCTACGTTCATTCTGTCTTGTTCATACTCAGGTGAAGCCTGAAGGTGCTGGTACTAAAGGTGAATCTGGTGTCATGGGCAGTTTCCAAGGTCATGTCGTCCCTGGAGCTTTCTTCTCACTCTTTGGCCTCTGGTGGCTCTACAGCCTCTTCCATAGGTTGGACAAACATTTTAATTATCATACGATTGTATTCTACACTAATCGTGTTAATTAACACTACAGGTACTTTTATGTCCGGAGATTTCGTCGTGGAGAGTACAGAAATACGACGACTTTCCCGACTTGCCTTGGATCGTGGCCTATCGAAACCCTTTTTAAATTAGTTGCCATCGCTTTTGGCATGACAGGTCAGTCAATGTGAAGGCATTGTGTTAAAAAAGACGAGAGACAAGTGATGTATTTCAGAAAACAATTGTACTGTTACAAGTTGGACAGCCGTGTATTGCATGTCTCGTAGGCTAAAATGAAATGGGGTTGGTTGGGTGTTAATTCTTCTTTATTTAATATTACAATTAAATGAGGGAAGATCTAACTGGTTGGATGGAAGTGTTAAGTTAAAGGTACTTTTCAGACTTTTCTCATCTGCTAAATTCTCATGTAACGCTTGTCTGTCTTTTTGAAATTGAAAATTGCACTGAATTTCACCCCTGTTTCTTCTCAAATTCGAATGCAGCTTTTATGTTCTTTGCAATTGGTTTTTTTTCTTTTTTTAATCAAATTTTTTGTTCTTCTATTCTCACGTTTTTACTTATTTTTTTTAACGAACCGGGCGCAAATTTTGTCCAAAACATATTGCTTTTGAACAAGATAACAAAGTCACGAGCTTCAATTTCCTCAAGTTCAAAAAATTCATGCCTGGAGCCAATTGCCACTTGAGCAGATTGAAATTTATTTCGTCCCATCTGCCGTTAAATGACTTTGTACCTTACTAATACTTCCATTCATCTTTTGATGAAGCAGTAGAACTTGCTTTTAGATGAACTTCATTTTGATTTCATTCACTTTCCTTGAAAGTAAGGCAATTTTCTATTGTTAAAATTTGAAAGTATTCTGCACTTCCTCTGATTTCATTTCCCATTCGCGTGTTTGCCATTCCTTTTATTTTTCGGTAAATACAGAGCAGAGTGTGAGACTTTAAGTGAGAAGAATATTGGATTTGGAAAGTAGGGCCTATTTTCTCATCTCACTTCCCATGTCCTTGGTAAATCCAATAATTCAATAAGTCGATGAGAAGGGATTTTGCACACCTAGAAAATTCTAAAAGCTAAACTTTTCTAGCATTTCCTCTTTCTATTTTTAATGGACTTTCAAACTTTGTGCCAACAAAGTCCGTATGCATCCACCTACGTTTGAATAAATCCAGACCACAGTACTTCCTTGTGCCACAAATGTCTGGCTTTCTGCCTTGACCACATGTTAGGTTTGAGGTTTCTAAACACGAAGAAGTTATTAAGACGTAGATTAGTTTAATTGAATTAAAAGTAACCTTTTTTGTTATGTTTGGTTTACTAGGTGAACTAGTGACTGGGTATGATTCCACTGGTCACTTTGTCCATATGGGAAATGCTCAGCACATGACCATGTTTTTCTTCTTTGGGTTCAACGGCCTTGTTGACCTTTGCTATCACCGAAAAATCAAACTTCCACCACGCCTCGACTATGTCACGGCAGCCTTGGCCTTTCTCGTCCAAGCCTTTCTCTTTTACAATCATTTGCACGGAAGGCCTCATATGGATATTCAGGTCCATTTACCACATCCATAAATTTTAATAGTAAAGGAAAATTATTGAACATTTGGCAATAAGGTGATAAATATCGTTTCTGATTTTGTAGGTCCACATGTTTCTGGTCTATATTATTCTGGGATGTTTTGTGTTCACTTTGCTTGAAATGGTATATCCAAAGCAAATGCTAATGTGTCTTGGAAGAACATTCTGCACTCTCTTCCAAGGCACCTGGTAAGGTTAATACCCTTTCCGGGTAACACATTCATTTACAAAAAACACGGAATACAGAAAAGTATTCTAAAAACTGACACCACTGAATACGTTATGGTTTCCATTTTATTCCAGGTTCTTCCAAATTGGGTTCATTCTTTATCCACCTTTTGGCCCAGAGTGGGATGTTGACAGCCATTCACAAGTAAACCAACGTTACCACTTTTTAGACCAAATTCTAAAAATTTTAAACACTTTTTTTGTGTTACAGATGATGTTAGTAACTCTAATTTACACATGGCACATAGCTGCTCTACTCGTATTTGTGAGTCTCGTTGGGTGCTTTGTCTGGATGCGTATCCAGTGGTTAGAGGGACCGGTACTCGCTTACCAACTCGTGGATACATTTGCAGAGGAAGAGAATAATATTACCACGAAAGTCACTAACGGCCATGCTAAAAATATTCATCGCCATCTTGATTCTGAGAGTGAGGATGCATAGGACTAGGACTACATTTTAGTGTGATGCAAAAGCCAATTACCTCTCAATTGCCTTTCTTCTCTTCGTCCTTATTCTTCTGTGTTGTCTCTATTATGTGTAAAAAAAATACTTGTGGAATTGTTGTTATGTCGAGAGGTGGGGACAAAAAGGAAATGTCGTGCTTAAAGTTTTTTTTTTAACACGAATGACGATGGACACGTGTCCTTGATTTCTTTTCCCCACGCTCTGTCGCTCTCTGTCTTTTAAAAAGTAGGACAGTTTGGAAGGGATCACAATATATTATGGACAGCAGGAAGATTCTGACCATTGATTTTGTTTGGGCTTTAATTTGACATTAGGATCATATCTTTTTGATCATCTATACCGCCTTGTGATACATAGATTTTACTAACTAAAAGAAAATGCAACAATTAAAAAGAAGAATCCAATAACCAAGTACAACGGAAAAAATTGCTTTAGAAATGTTTAGCTTTTAAGGGCCACGCCACAATTTGCCTTGGCCACAGAGTCCACACCTCCCACCTTTACTTAATATAAAATATTATTCTTTTCACTATTACTATTAAAAAAAAACAAGTACAACAATAAATCACAATCATTTTCGCCTCAACGACGATCTTAGAGATTCAGAATTCGTTTTTCTTTAAAAAAATACAATTTTTGTGAAAAGTTGTTACGTGGAACTTCGGTGTTATGTCAACCGGTAGCGATTTTTATTATACTTTTGAACTTTTGTGCGTTGGTGTTAAACTAAACAAGCAGGAGAATCGGCAGCTCGAGCATTTCAGTCTGTCAGGAAATTTTGACGAGGTCACGTAAATTTTTGAGGAAAGCAAGCAGTTGAGTCTCAAGTTTTTTTTTACACAATGCGGAACGATAATGGAGACGACATTCAGCACGAAGGTGAGATAGTCCAGGGAGACGATGATGTTCCGCGCTGGCGCAGACGGATGGACGAAGATGAAAATTTTGGGTATGAGCAGTTGCGTGCGATTACGTACCATATCATTCAGGAACATTATAAAAGTCCATGTACAATGTCACCGAATCAAATCATGTCCCAATTGGTCGACGATGACTTCGAGGGGTGGAGCCTTGAATGGGAACGCAGAGTAAGCAAACTGTCCCATGACGGACTGTTGGATGCCGACGAACTGAAACGACTGTTCTTGGGTAACGCGAAAAAGTTACGAATTGATTCTTTCAAAAAAAAATTAATAAACGTTTTGTTTTTTTAAACGAATACGTTTTTTTTTCTAAATTCATAGATATCCTTCCGTTTGGTGCATCGCCGGCTCTTTACTACATGGCAGAATGCCCTCAAATTTATGTCCGGAAGCGTCTCAAACGTGATACCGACCCAACACTCGAGGATGGACCGTTTGTCTATGAAATTTCGGATATTGAAGAAAACATCTTCCTTCGCCTCTTTCAAAGTTCGAAACGAAATTTTTGGCGCGGAGAAAACGTTTCCTTTTTGGGAAAAGATACAGCAGGAAAAGACGTCATGAAATTAGTTTGGATCTCCTCAATTTTTCCGTTTCGACGAGTTAGTTCTTCCTAGTTAACTAGATTAATTAACATAAATCGATTTTAAAACGCTTATCTTTGTTATCCAGTATATCAAGGTTTACTGCCCTCCAGGCTGTCACATTGGAACCATCTGGCACAAATGGTCCTGGACAGATGGGTCGCACTTGTCAATCACGTCACCACTAAATTCATATACGTTTGGCAAAATTACAGTGCAGAAGGAATACACTCCTAGTCAGCACCATTGGTTTGATCTTGAAACTCGGGTTTTGTGTGATGTAAGAAATTTAAAAAAAAAATTCTAATCTTTGATAACTTTTTTTAAAAATAAGTTAGAGTAACGTTTATGTTTTTTTTGTAACTAGACGAAATTTTATGGGTGGGATCCAAAAGGCTTAATTCATGGCGAGTGGCTGATCGACGCACCGGAACCCGTTTTTGGTAACATTTTTCCAATTTTTCCAATCGGCCTTCTTACCAAAATGATGAACGTGGCCGCCAGTCTCATCATCGTAAGCAAATTCATGTGAAATTTTGTTAAAAAAATTTTTCAAATTGACCAAATTTTTTTTGTAAAAAAAAAATTCAAAAGTTTGAAGAGTCTTTCAAAGACAGACTCCAAGAATCGATCTTACCAATGAGTGACGACTACGAGCTGGAAATGGCCCGAAGGTTACAGAGAAAGCGACGACGTCGCCGACTCGCACGACTCCACTAAACTGACTTTGGACAGTGTCATCAGTTATTATAGAAACGCTTCAAAATTTTCTTGGATAGCCATTTACTTAAAACTTGAGTAACTTGAATGATTTTTATTTAATTTAACGTTTTCGCTGCATATCAAAAGTTAATTGAAATTAAGGAGTTTCGTAAATTCCGTAGTTCTTAACTTACTTCTAAATTATTTGAGACTCGTTATCAAAAAGGAAATAAAAGTTGCGCCACAATGTACTCGGTAAGGTTAAAAAATTGTTTTGGCACGGCCAAAGAAGGCGTGACTAGGAGCTACTGAGCCAAGCGACGTGACTGGCAATACCGCAAAGGTTTGAACCAATTGCAACATAGAGGTAACCCTTGTCTCCAAATCCAGTGCCCCACGAATTCCGGACGATGTAATGAGGAACTTCACCGCCTTGGTCATACCCAACGATCTAAGAATTTACAAAAGCATTTAATTTTTGAATAATTAAATAATTTTTAATTAAATGTTCTTTAACCCACTTGAACCGCATGATTTAAATTTACATCACAGTTCCATTGAATAATACCGCCGACGTAATACTGCCAATTGGTCGCATCAACAGCAACTGCAACGGGACCGTGAGTCTCCAGTACTCGCAAGATCTCGTCTTCCTTTCCTGTCAATCTAGAAATAAGAGAAAAATACAATCATGTTTTCACTTTGCTGGAATTTATCGATTCGATTGTACAATTTCATACAATTTGTAGCTTACGCTTGGCAAGAGTAATTGGCACTAACACGAACTCCGTCACTAGTCGAAACGGCAACGCATTCTTGTGTTTTGAGTGTCGTCGGATACTCGGTTTCTTTTACCAATTGTCTCCCAGCCATCCACTCAATAGCAGTACAAGTGTCACCACCATTACATCCAAGGTTACCATTTTTTGAACAGTCAATGACTTGCTGAACACTTAAGGCTTGGAGGGTACCAGTGGTCAAGGCATGCATACTCTCTACAGTTTCGACAGTCGAGAAAGCCCAGCAGGCTCCACAATTTTTTTGTTGTTTTACTGGTGTTACAATTCCTTTACTCCGCCAATCGACTTTGGGCGTGGTCACGGCACGCTTCTTTCTCGTAATTAAATTTTCAAATGGAATGCCTTCTTCTGGATGATGCGTTTTTCGATGGTGATGATATTTTGATACTTTTGACTTTCGATTTTTTTCGATGTGTTGCATTAAAGTAGGATCGAGGTATTTACTCCGGAATTCTTCTGGGGTGAGGTCAGAAAATGCGGTCAAGCCCCACGTAGCACTTCCAACGTTTTTCGGAAGACCTGCTTGCCAACTGGAAACGGTATCTTCTGATTGGCCAAGACGAGGTTGGTCACCTTTATTGAGACGCTGGATTGCTAGCATCGATTTCTAACAAAGTAATAGAACATTTTGACTATACCAGGGCAAATTTCGGGTAAAAACGTTTTTTTTTTTTCAATTATAATTTTTTTGTAAACTTCTCCCCATTTTTTAATGCTTATTTGACATATTTCGAAACCAAAGACCTACTAACCTTGAATGCTGTGAATCTTAATTCTCTCTCAACTTCAGTTTCGTAGTTTTTCCCAAACTGTTTTGTAAAATTGTTAAATTCTTCAGTAAGTTGAGCCTCTTCATTTGGACCGCGGAGGTGAATCGGGATACCGATAAAACAAATGATAAGAATAGTAGTCCAAAGGAGAATTGTTTTTGCTCTACTCTCCATGACGGTTGTTGATCCTGGATGACAACTTGGGACTTACTGATGTGCCAGTGGTGACAGGCTGACTGTTCAGTGATCACAAGGGGTATGTGTGATAAGACTTCCAACGGTTGCATATGGATAACTCTCCTAGCAATTGTGAATTGAACTGACTTTGTCCGTCCTGTTCCAAGTACTGATATCTAGGGTTATCTTCAAGGCAAAGAAGACAAGGGGAGAGACGACTGACAGACCAATGGTCCTCGAAACCAATACAATTTTCGTATTTACATTTTTTACTAAAAAAACTCACCTGCCCGGTTTTAACTTTTCGATCCCATAAGCATTAAAAAAGGACTTCCAGCCTGAGCGTGTGTAATGTAAAAGTCAAGGAAAAACACCAAGTTTTGCCCGAAGCTTATAAACAAATTCTAAAAAAGACGAAGAGTGTGTACATAGTCAATATGCAAAATACGGTACATGGGGTAAGATAACGTATAGGATTAACAAAATCCTTTTAAGTTTCTAGTGGTGAGTAGAAGAGGTCAAGGTCAAAAATTTGTAAGACCTTGGGAATTTACCAATCTGAATAATTGAAACTCCAAGAAGCTACATTTTCGGCGGCCTTTTGAGCATCTTTTTTTTGAATAAGTAAAATTTCAAATAAAGAAGAGGGTTGCCAAAAGTAAGCCGCCGCCGCTGCCGTCGACAAGTGCGAAAGTAGAGTGTTGCTTAAAATAAGAAAAAAAAATATTTTGAACTTCCTGTTTATTGACTTTTCCTTGAACTTTTTAAATTGAAACTTTTTTTTTTAAAGTAGGACGAAAAGTGATTGACATCTTTCACTTTGTTCCCACGGATGAGGAAGGGAAAGTGAGTGATGGCGGTAGCGTCTGTTGCATCTCGTGGAAGGTGTTCCGAACTTTCTCCAGAATTTCCTTTCTCCGTCTTGCAAATTTAGTCCAAGTTGAAAAAGTAATGTTGAAATGGTCCTCACGGAGGAGGAGGAAATGCCCGTGTTTTTTTTTCTTCCTTCTGTTCATCTTCCGGACTGATTCCAAAGGAGGAGTGTGTTGTGGAATGCCGAGCCAAGGTGGCAAGTGGGCTCTCACTGAGTTTCTGACACTCCGATCTCATCTTCAGTTCAATTTGGAACATACTCATCTTCCCAACTTGTCTTTCCTTTTTTGTGTCGACCTAGTCGTCTTTCATGTTGTAGAGTCAACATGTGACTTGTATAAGTCTCTTCATATCTCTAAGTGTCCTGTGTCCATCACGTCTTCCGTAAAATGTGGCAGTCCGGTGGGATGGGAAGCCATGCCACTTCAGGACAGAATAATCCTTGGGCTCGTCTTATGGGAATTGTTCAAAAAGAACGTAGGGGACGCGGAAGTGGAGATAGGGACAAGGACTTGTAAGTAAAACGTTTTTTAACTTAAGAAAAAGGAAAGCATAGATCTAGTATCTAGTATTTGGTAGTTAGTAAACAAACTCAAAGTTTTTATACCCGTGATGACGAAATTGTGACCTTGTTAAAGGAGGTCCACTGTTACCCCCAAGGTTATGTTGACCAACAGTACCGGAAGGGACTTTAGTTTTAGACCGAGACCTTCGAGTTTTCGAGGATACTTTAGGGAACGGAGTGACAAGCAGAGGATACGGCAGGAGGCCTGATTGTTGGCCACTTTCCAAAGACCGGAACTAAGAATAGAGCACTCTCTCACTAATTATAGACACCCGCCTCACTCACCGAAAACAAGGGCTGGAAGGGGTGGGGATATACGGGGAGAGCCGTGGGATGAGCCCTTGACACTGAAATGGTTCAACGTTGATGAAGACTTTGGTCGCTATGAATACTTTGGTCTCGAAGGATGAGGCGGTATGGGATGAGGCACGGAGAAAGTGCATGCGCTTTCCCGAGGCGCCAAGACTCGACTTTTCTCTATCAGTCAGAGACTGATTCGAGGCGAGAGTGAAAGTGACCGAGGGTTTGTCCACTTTCTATCCTTCCTCCTCCACCCCAACTGACTCTGGTGGTGGGTCAAAGTGACATGGACCTCCGTTGATTTAAAGGGTGACAAGTGGGATTTCGTGACATGGCAGCCGTAGCGATCTACGGTATGGGTGAGGATCCTTTTGGAATTTACCGGGGAAAGTATGGTGAGCGTCACCATGGTCGTTATGGAAGTCATGAGCACGGGTCACAGACACAACAACAGACGCAACCTCTACTTGGTGGATCGGAAATCGGGAAGACAGAGTCCTATTTGTGAGTATTTGTCAATCCGAGTTGTCAACTAAATTAGAACACTTTCCCTTTTCCCTTGGTGGACAGAAAGTAATGAGACAGCATATTGATTTCCTATGTTATGTTGAGGAACAGTAGGAGAGACAGAGCCACCCGAAGAAAAGATACTTCAAATACAAAAGTTTCCATGAGGGGAAAAGAATAGCAGAAGCTTTCAAAAAACACAATACCGTATTTCACCCCTCGCAGTTTTTTATTTTTTTTACAAAATTTTGAACTTAAAGAAAAACATAGTGCAGGCTTCTTCAGCATTTTTGACAAAGTTTATCTAAAAGCTGTAACTAGTCTCCTAAAAATCAGGAGTACAAAAACACTAGCATTGTTTTAAGTTTTTAGACGAGAAATCGAAGTAAAATGGCACTTTACAACAATTGATCAACCCCCACTCTTCCTTCTCACAATAGGGTTGATTCCTTGAGTTTCGTGGTAAACTATGCAAACTCTGCCAACCTTTTTAGCCTTTTTAGCGTGGTGGCGTGGAATGTACTTCACAAAAACTTGGGTATTTATAAAGAATGTTTCAGCTTTAAGAGATTAGGGAAAATTAAATTCTGAAATCTCCAATTTCTTCGGGATATTGAATCCTGGACATGACTAACTCATGTGATTACTTAAACACTGTAAATTTTGAAGGTTAATGATCAATGTTGTACTCTCCTAAAACGTTATATCATTCAAAAATTAAACAAAATCGATGTTAAGTCATGATATATATCGATCAACTTAACTTATCTGTCAGACCCAAGCGCTCTCTTCCGAAAGTTCCGAACTTGCTTCCAACTAAAAAAGAGGCTACGAAAAGATACGTTCAGCGTTTCAAAATTTGGTTTAAGAGGACTTAAAAACCAAAAAAAAATGTATATTTTGATTTTGATCTCCCTCCATGACGACGTCCTGTAGTCCATGCGGTTTTGCCCTCGTGAGACTATAGACTGCACTGCACCAGAATGTGCTCTCGCGTCTGCTCCCTCCCACATTGAGAATCCAAGTGAGAATCCTGAGATCCTCTTCACTTCCGCAATCTCACTGCAATGCTCACAATGGGAGGAGAGACAGAAGGGGGCACACTTTCCGTCCTTTCCCCATGGGATCAATAACCCTACTAACTCTCGTGACCTAGGACCCGATCAGCAGTTAGTTAAGAGGGACAATGGGAAGGTTCATTAGGGTCAGAGGTCGTGACCTCAATTTTTAGCACCAGGAGAGAGGAGTAGGCGCCTCAATCCGAATGTCAGCTCCAGTGAGGTGTTTGGTTGAGGAAAAGTTTCTTTGAAGATTCCCACGCTCTGCTTTGAGCATTTGATTGCCACAACCAGCATTGCAGTAGTTGAACAGAAGTCGAGACGTACAGATCACTCAAACGTTCTCCGCAGTAGGTGAAGTTAGGCAGCTGAGATAGGATGGTGGGTCAATGAGGGGATAAGGGATCATCCTGGACACCTTCCTTAGTCAGTCCCTAAGTGCCCAGTCCCTTGGTGGCACAGTCCCCCTCGAATATACTTACGTAAGGCTTGCTCTTGATGGAGACAACAGGGGGTAAAAAAAATTCAAATCTTACCTAATTTTTCTTTTTTGTTCTAAGTTTTCATTCATTTCTAGGTCTTTGCCCAAGGTGAGCAGTGGCGAGGAAGATATTGGGATCAGAGACCAGAGATCCACCTCACACTTTCAACCGATTCCACATAACCATCAAGACTGTGAAAGGGTCGTCATTAACGTAATTCACACTTTACACGCATACGATTTCGGTACAACGGGTTTAACATGTGAAAATTGACTCATTCACCCCCGAAATGTGAAAACAAAAAGAAATGACTTTCTCCTCGGTCACACGAGGAGAGAAAAGTGAATAAGGCAAAAAAAAACGAATTTTGAGTTTTTCCCAATTTAAAAAAAAGCGCCATCAATTTAGGCTGCTAACGACGATTTCCTTTTTTTTACCCCAGAATTTAAATTGGTTCTCAAGTTTTTATTGTATTCAATAAAATATGTAACGAATACTTTTAAGCCAATGGCGTTTATTCCTTCTAATTTTTTGCAGGTGAGCGGGCTCCGTTTCGAAACGCAGTTACGAACCCTTAACCAGTTCCCGGATACTTTACTAGGTGACCCTGCCCGACGCATTCGATACTTTGATCCCTTACGCAACGAATACTTTTTTGATCGAAACCGCCCGAGCTTCGATGCTATCCTGTACTACTACCAAAGTGGTGGGAGACTTCGACGACCTGTCAACGTGCCTCTCGATGTCTTTGCCGAGGAAATCAAGTTTTATGAACTGGGAGAATTGGCGACGAATAAATTTAGAGAGGATGAAGGGTTCATCAAGGAGGAGGAGAAGCCATTACCTGAGCCACCATTTCAACGAAAAATGTGGCTCCTGTTCGAATACCCTGAAAGTTCCCAACCTGCCCGAGTAGTGGCGATCATTAGGTAACCCGTCGACTTTTTTGTTTTATTCCTGAAACTTATTTAAAACTGATTTCAAACACTGGATGAATGGTGTTGTTTTTTTTACTTAAAAGAAAGAATGACAAGGGAGGGTAGTAATTTGAAAGTGACATGACACAGTGACAAGGGAACTCTTATTTTCTTTTGATTACTTTAAAAAAATTAAATCCTTTACAAATAATTCGTTCCTAATCACTGTGATATAATTCGTCATCTGGAGTCAAAGTTGTATTTGAAATGAAGAAAAATGACGTCAATGGCCAAGTTGCAAGGTATTTGTTTAAAAAAGCATTCTTTGATTTGAATTTACTCTTTATTCATTAGAATTATAGAATTATGTAAAAATTATCAATTTATTATTTGAAAGATAAACAAGAATGACGCACCTAAGGTCAAGAAGACTACAAAAATGAATTTAGAAAATTGGAAGTTAATCGTAAGTGTTTGATGATATGAAAAGCATACTACAATTGAAATAGTTAATTATTATAGACTAATCGATATCGATTTCTTGAGGTTGCTCTTAGTAGCGAAGATGACAGAAACAGTTCTCCGTCGTATTCTCCTCTTTCTACTTCTAAACCAAAGGGATAAGCTCTTCTGATAAAGAAGAACAATATGATGAATTGATGATAAAGAACTTCCTGGAAAATTATCCAGGGTAAGTCTTTGAGTTGTTAGATACACCATTCTAAGAAATATATTCGGTTATTAGACTGATTCTAGCGGACGTGTGGAAATTTATGAAACAGGTCATGGAGAAAACATTAGGAACAAGTTGGATTTGTGCGCGGTGGATGGACGTGTTTGGAGTTACGCAGAACAAGAGCATAGAAGCGTCTGTACACTGCGAAAAAATGGTATTTCGTTTTGCTGTCCAAAAGGCATTTCCAGTAGATCAAGAATCCGTCCTTTTTTTAGAAAACAAAATAAGTTATTCGAATTTCAAATTGTGTTGGTGTCTGTCAAAAACAACAAAATTTCGCGTCATCATTTTGTGAAAAGTGTATTTGATGTAAATGGAAATCACAAGAGTTCGTTGACCTTCGCAAACGTTAACTCGCATGACAGTAACGAGGCATTGTAATTGGTAACTGACTAATACTATTTCAATGTAATTATTAAACAGGATTTATTTATATTTTGTTTATGTTTTTTTTTAATAGAAGTATGGTTAAACTCAAACTCAAGCACTTGGAGACTTGACCTTCGACAGATCGAAAATTCAATTTTTTGAACCAAAAGAAAAAGAAAGTAACGAAACAACGAAGTGATGTTGGGAAATTTCTGCGTCGTGTTCCTGAAAAAGATTCAAAATGGATTTTAGATTTGAGTAGTTCTTGGGTTATGCTGGTGTGGCCTGGGTCACGGGTCACCGTGTCACCATCGAAAATATTTTGTTTCGATCAAAGTGATAACCATTTCAGCAAAACTTTTATCAAGGAAGGCCGCAAACATTCATCAAGATTTTTAACTACAACAGTAAAAAACTGGAAGATTTAGCATCTTCCTTTTCAGTGATTATAATTTTTGAGAATTTCTTGGTCACTGTTGGCATGCTTACATTAAATTTTAAGGAGACATCATTTTTCGTGAAAAAAAAGTGATGTTGATAAAAAAAATATTTTTTTGCCTTACTACTCTTATTTTTGTCTTTTAAGATGGTTGAGTGTGAGTGTGACTTTGTAAAGAAAGTTTTTGACAAAAGAATTGACTAAACTATATTTTTTTACGTATAATTTATTCTTTTTTTTCAGTGTATTTGTGATTCTCCTGTCCATTGTCATCTTCTGCCTGGAGACACTGCCACAATTTAAACATTACACATTTCATAACAAGAGTGTATCGAGGGATAAAATACGAGTGGAAGAAGACGAGGTTCCTGACCTCACTGACGCTTTTTTCCTAACAGAAACCATCTGTATCGTGTGGTTTTCTTTTGAGCTGATGGTACGTTTCGCATCATGTCCCAACAAATTTCTCTTCTTCCGCGACCTCATGAACATCATTGACCTCGTTGCGATCATTCCCTACTTTCTGACGTTAGCCACTGTCCTGGCAGGTGTGTGTTTATGAAATCATTAATCAAATTACATTATTCTGCTTTGAAATGAAATGTTTTTCGCTAATTTTTTATATTTATTTTTCTGTAGAAGATGAGTCGGGCCGTTCCTTGCCCAAGCCCAAAACAGATTCCGCCTCGAATCAAGCAATGTCACTTGCGATTCTCAGGGTTATCCGCCTCGTCAGAGTCTTCCGCATTTTCAAACTCTCCCGTCACTCAAAGGGACTCCAAATCCTGGGACGCACGCTCAAGGCATCTATGCGCGAACTAGGACTTCTAATATTCTTCCTCTTTATAGGTAAGTCACATCCATTTCAAAAGATTTGACACAATTTGACCCTTCTGACCTCCACCTTCCATGTTTCAAGGTGTCGTCCTCTTCTCAAGTGCCGTCTACTTTGCAGGTTACTGGATAAACTTTTATAACTTCAATTGTTATGTACATTTTCAAAATTCTAAAACGTTTTTTGTCTCGTTACGTTTGCAGAGGCAGGAGCCGAACATTCGTACTTCAAGTCGGTAAACTCACAATAATTTTAGTACAAAGAATTTTAGCAGCACCTTAAGTTCGAAACTCTAAAAATCCTGTCAAATTGCAACTCGTTTGTTAACTTCTTTTAATTTTTTTTAACTACCAATTCCGGAAATAAGTTTATTATTGTTTACGGTTTCGTTGTGCCGGTGCTACTGAAATTGTCTGTAGATGGAAATTATTTTTTGTATGAAAAAATATAAATATAATTTGGTTTATATCTGTATTGAACTTAAGAAGATATTGTTCTCTGGTTTAGATTCCGGATGCCTTCTGGTGGGCAGTCGTCACCATGACGACAGTCGGCTATGGAGACATGACGTAAGTACTTCTCATGGTCAGGTCATCTCTGAAGTCTTGACATTTACTTAAAATTGTAATCTCAAGAATACTTAAAATTGATAACATCCTTTACGTCGTAATGTTGTCCCGAAAAGTTTGCAAATTCCCTTTAACTCTACTGCTTCTCAAAAGTAATTTATCAGTATTTGATTAAACCTTAATGCTCGTATTGCAGGGTCAAAGTTCAAGGAACTGGCACAGAGAAATCAGGAAAAACTTAGAATTTGATAATTTTCCTTTGTGACTTTTTAGGCCGGTTGGCGTGTGGGGAAAAATCGTGGGTTCACTATGTGCCATTGCAGGAGTCCTCACGATTGCGCTCCCCGTGAGTAACTTATGCTTATCGGTCATTTTTTATTTTTACTATTACGTTTTTATGTTCGAGGAAAAGCAGGTGTCGATAAACTTGTCGAAAAACGTCTGAGGTTTTTTTTAGGTCATTGACCTTTATTCAATGATAAAAATGCAATTTATCTTTTTACAGGTCCCCGTCATTGTTTCCAATTTTAATTACTTTTACCACCGAGAGACTGACCAAGAGGAGATGCAGTCACAGAATTTTAACCACGTCACGAGCTGTCCCTATCTTCCCGGCACATTGGGTATATTTGCTTTGTCAAATGTCAATGACAAAATTTGATAAACGCTTAGAAAATGGATATTGTATCCTAATTAGGTATTCCGAAGCCGGACACTGGTTCTCTCTCCGAATCCTCTTCCGACATTGTGGCTGACATTGTTGCCGACATTGTTGATTTAACTGGACTAGACGAGAGAAAACGAATTGGGAATGCCGTGCGAGCAACTGGGCCTGCGAACAGTTTCAGAATCCGTCGCAATAGCACGAATCGCCTGGAAACTGACGTCTGAAGAGTGAAACACTCTAGAGGTGACATATGGATCATTCCAGGAAATTTGTTCCCTCCAACTAAGCTCTGCTCAACCCTAGTCAAGATCCAAGATCCAAGTCAGACTCAAGGTCCATTCAGCGCGTTTCGAATGGGTAGAGGAGGAGCTCAAAGGGAAAGGACATAAACCCGTCCCGTACATCCCCTGAAGGACTCAAGGACTCAAGGACTCAAGACCGTGTAGTGATTAATACAAATTTACTCTATACATTATAATATAGATATTCCCATCCAATCAAAATATCCAACCATGACAACCACAATACAAAGAATACAATGTACTTTGACTTGACAAATTACAATTTGACACACGCTCCTGCAAATCAACAATATCGGGTAATAAGTCAGAATCTTCTCGGGCAAACTTTCACCACATACATTTATGTCCGCATCACGATTTGCCGGAGTCACTTTTCCGATGTGATTAGTTTCCGAATCGAACCTCTGTTCTTAAGTGCTTTTACTTTGTACTTTCCCCATCGGGCGAATTCAGTTTCCGCAATGCTTCGCAAGACCTACACAAAGTACCTCAAAGGTCAAGGTCAAATCGTATGAATGGCACGAAGCTGTAGGCAACAACGTTGTGACCTTGACCTCACCTGAGAACATGATGGGTAGCCACAATGAATTCGGGTTTTGAGTTCCATTGGTGATACGTGATGAAAGACCGTGTCTCGATCCAGATCCATTGCTGACCCTTCGTGAGGAATCGATAAGGGCATGAAGTCCCTTCGCCTTTCCCAAGCACTAAAAGGTAAACTGAGTTACTTAGGCTCATAAAAGGAATATTTGTGACATTACAGCTTTCGTGTTCCTTTGCTACACGAGTGAGGTCATGAGGATGAAAGTAATCATAAGTTGAAGTCCCAAGGAGTTCGAAAGGAAGATAACCAACGATTGGTGGTGCACGATGGTCCAAAAATAAGAATTTCCACTCAAGCGAATGCCTGGACGAAAATTCTTTTCTTGTGGAATCGATTGGGAGTGCAACTTCGCGAAGGAATGAAGTCTGAAAAACGCGAGCAATACAAACAAAAAGATGTGACCCAATCCCACTTCTTTCAGCTCCAGTATCGTCGCCTTCATCTAGAAAAAAATTACTAATTATAATTCTGACAATAATATTGCGGTTATCATAAATGAGAGCTACTGGTTTACGACCAATATCTTACAATGCTTGGGTATCTTGAAGTAGCCAGTGAGTCCTAGGAGAGCGTAACCTGGACTTTCTCCTTCAAGACCTTTGTTTCTAAAATGAAGTATTATTGAAGAAATGTCTTGACCACATTGACCTTTTGGTTGGAGAAAGTTGAAGAAAGGTGTTCGCTCCTCTGGCAGAACAAAGTCTAAAGCAACACTGTCCACTATTTCTTCCTGTGCAAAACAAAAAGTTATTTGCCAAAATTCCCTGAGGAGTACTATCTAATTTCATTGAATTCCTGGTAAACGAATCCGTAAGTGACAGGGGACTGTCAATCAACGGCACTTTGGAACCTACAGATCCGTTTGTGAATTCAACTACATTCCAAGAAAGATGAAAGTTACTGGAAGGTGTCCAAGGAGCGGTGAGATCCCTTCAGACACGTTGACGATTTTCCCTCCGGATGACATTACCAACAAGAATCCGTCTAATGCCTATAACAGGAAGAATGTGCACTTAATAATAATGAATCAATTAAACTACAAGTAGTAGTAATATTTGCTACCGAACCTCTAGCATTAGGCAAGCAAACTCTTCATCTGATAAAAATGGAGGTTTCCATTTCTCTGAACTGTCTTCCACCAATGCATCATCAGAGACTGAAATCAGAGCAAGAACAATTACCGTTTGGTTATAAAGGATTTAATATGTTAATTGATCTTACCACTTCGTGCCTTGAGAAGAGTAATTGTGTCCTTGAGTATTGCTGACTTATCCATTTTACGTGGATTCGAACTGAGCATGCTTGCCAGTTGTGTGATAAATGTATTGAAGTGATCTCGTCGCTTCTTTTCTGACAGGTTTCGTGATCGTCGTTTCCATTCATCCCGTTCAACCTGATCACTGAAATATTTATAAATTTAATTAAGTTTATAAATTAGAAATTTACGAAATGAATCAACAAGTGTGACAACAGTTTTTCTTTACTTACACTGAGGGACGAGACGAATCGGAGCCCCTTGCACTATGCAAACTCATCCTCACCTAATTGTTCAATTCAAGTGAGTGAAAAGGTCAATGACCTGAACCTAACCTCATATGACTCGCAGAAGCGAAGAATGTATCGACTCTGACGTCATTTTGGTAGGAGAATAGTATAAGTTCTTCACCTTTCTCTTTGACAGAGAAAAGCAGGAGAGAAGAGAAATTCCAACCTTGCTTTCACTTGGAGCATGACGGTTCGGTACTCGTCGATAAAATCAGGAGACGGGCAATATATGTTAGATCTCTTCATTGACAAACGTGACAAGTAAACTTTAGCAGAAATTTTAAGAAAAGTTATGGTGACAAATCATTTACGTTCTAATTATTTTCAACCGGGTAAAATGATGTTTCAAACAATTTATTATTATTTGTAAAACTTTAGAAGTCAACGTTATCAGCATTCTATTATATTTGTTGACGAAATACCAATGCCCGACTTTCCAACACAAAAAATGCAATGAATTAAGAAATTCTAAAATATCTATAGGATTCTTAAACCGAGACAGTCTCAGATTAAATATAATAATAATATTTAGAATATAGGAATTATAAGTCGAAAGCTGAAGCTGCACAAATGCAAGTTAGCTGTAAGAAGAAAGCTGTCACGACGTCAATCTGAATGAGAAGATTGCAGATTTAAACAGCTTGAGCAAATCCAACACGGTTGTTTCCAAGATCGAACTCCGTGTACCTTAATTAGTAGTGAAGAATTGAATTTAAAAAATGGAATACTTCAACACTAGAATTCCTGAAGAAACTTACCACTTTCCGATAAAAACGTCTCCAAGGATCCAAATGGGTCCTAGTGGTGGTGGTACATCCAAACCAATGAAACCAGACAGGCATATTGTCTGTCCCATGGCACTCATACGTAAAACGTAGTCCTTTCCTTCCAACTCAAAGACACGCCCTGCAACTGTAAACTTGAGCTTGGGTAATGATGGAATAGCTCCGCAGTCAATTTTGTATTCTCCGCCCATGATTGGTGTAGCTCCAAGTTCTTTGTTTAGTTCCCTAATTTCATCCAACGGGCCAGCCAGGAGACTCGTACCAGTGTCGGCAATCACTTGACATCCACCTAAACAGTACAAAAAATAAGTTAACAATCGTCAAACACACTTACGAATTTTAGTGTTTATTCGTAATGCTCACCTTTGCAGTAGGAACCGCCATCTCCAATTTGAAGACTAGCAGGAACAAATTCGATACTTAAATTATCAACGTCGAATCCAATTTGATTTTTTAAATCAATATGAAATATAACTCACGCATCCATTTGAAACTGCCAGTACCCTTTCTTATAAACAGGAGCGTAGGTAAAGTTGCCAGTATAATGTTTCGGATCTGATCCACCTAGAATCAATTCACCACCTTCAGCTCCCGACGGATCTCTGCGGAGGTATTCAGTTATCAGCATTATATTTAAGAAGTTGACTCCACCCCTTTAGCTCGCAAACGCAGCCAGACCTCTGACATTTTTCTTCCAAGTAACCTAACCTGAGAAAAATTCAGGGGTCCGCTGTCTGACTAAATTTGTCTAGCTAAAGGCGTGGTGCGTAAGAAATCTGGTATCTGACGGTGCCAAAAATGTCGTGTCACCTGTTAAGATAGAAGGAGAAGACAGGATTGTCGATGACTCCTTGACTCAGCATAGTATTGAACACTGGTGGAATTCCATCGACGGAAATGCTGCCGTATGCCATACCCAATATGCCATCGAATTTAGCTGCCACGAAGGCCATTCCTGGAAAGAAGTTAAAAAGCACTTTAGTACCTAACGTGAAAGTTTAATCTTAATCTTGAATTCGGAAGAGGTAGGTAGAGCAAACAAGAAGGATACATAGAACTTCTATGGCTTTTAAGAACAAATAATCCAGTTGTAAACTTTGTAAATAGTTCGAATGAACTTTACTTTTGTTCGTTGTTCTATTTTTTCGACAGGCAGGAGTCGGGAATACAGAGATGTTTATATCACTTTTTCGATAAAAAAAAATTACCAGGTTCGTTCACAGCTTCAGCAAATAATTGGTCTTTCACGGATACACCTCCAACCTAAGTACATATCAACAAAAATGAACGAATGAATAAGCTGACATATTTATTTACTATATCTTGACTTCTACTTAACAGTGACAGTGTCTTGAGATACAAAGCCGGAAAGACTGCCAGACCCATATCGAATCTCAAATTGAGTTCCATTTGCTTTGTAAGTGCTTGACTTCGTACTATCGTACTTGTTGTGTAATACTATGATTTGAACAAAACCAAAAGTGAAAACTGAATCTGCAAGTCAAAGTACGAAAGAATATGTATATGCTTATTACAGCAAGCGACATTGGTCCATTTGCATTTCTTAGAAGGCACCCATAGGTTAGAAGAACCTGAAAAAAACGAGTATATAGATGATCGAGGGCCACTAAAAGTGTAATTAATTAGTACTTTGAATGTAAACTTGCCTGTATCAAACACCACTTTGAACGATTGAGGTGGTGTACCAATTGAAATAGGTCCATAATACTGAGCCTGTAGTATATAATCAATTGCCACTCTTGTTTGAATCAAGTAAATTGTATTTAACCAGAAGTTACTTACATCCAAGTAGTTTGACAGAGGTTCTGGTGTAGGCGAAATTCCCCAGCGATGTCGTAGCAAATGAACCTGAGTCCCGACTTCTGTCAAAGCCTTCCGCGCAGTTTGTATCTTCGTTAATGGAATTCTATTTTATAAAAATTACAAACCTTACTAAATAATAAATATTCAATTACTAATTGATGCGAAGATGCGATAATAAGGATTAGACTACCTAAAGTATCACAATCACTCCATAGGTACTGACTCAGAGGAAAAAACTGCGCTTAACCTAACCTGGGTTGATATTTTCAATTTAAACTTTCGACGTACTTAAAAGATTTAAAAAAAATTTCGCCAAAACTTACAATAATGTATAATTATGTTTTTTTATCTTATACGATAAAATATTATAAACAAATAATAATGAAAGCTTGAAAAGCGCAGGTGCCCGGATTGCAATGTTCGCGCCATTTGGTTATTGGTACTTCACTAAAAGTAACAGGATCAGCCCCATTGGCTAATATTAATATCCCTTGTAAGACGCTCTGCTGGAGGCTTGACCTCACGAGTTATAACGCTTTGACTTTTTGTCCTCTGTTACGCTTCTCTTTGGTCATTCATAATAACTATTACATGACTAAACTGATTCAAATGGTCAGCGGTGCTTGGTGCGGGGTGGAACGTTAAATTCAGTATCAGTTAAAGAATAGGGTTGGCGTTTGAGGGTGTAAATAGAATGGAAGTTAAATTTTTTTTGGTTTTAGAATGTATCTCTTCTAACTCAACTCACTCAATCAGTTCTGTCTGACTCATTCAGTTCTCATGGATGTTGTAGAGGACAAAGGTCATAGCTACGACTATCTACCAAACTGAGCAACAACATTGAGATTGGATAAATAAACTAAGGATAACGCCTGTAAAAATGGCCGAAACTTCCGAAACTATTCTCAAATCTCGATAACTACCGGCGCAACGTAGAATGTGGGAGCAGCTCTGCTAATTTAGCAAAATGTGCAAATACGGAGCATACACTCGTACTATCTCTGCCTCAATCTCAATTATTCAATCTATCGACTTTTACTGTCTTAAAAAAAATATTTTTAATCGGCTCACCTGACCAATTTTCGATCATTCGGAGATGCGGCAAATGTCCCCAAAATGACCACCGTCAAACAGCTTACCCACAGCCACGACGCCATTTTGCAAAATAGTATACGATTTAGTGCTAGAAAAATGTAGCGTAAGCGTCAAAGTCAATAACTAGAGCGACTGTTGTCCAGAAGAGGGTTGAATGACGAATGAAATGTCCAAGATTTTGGGCCGTCCTTCTCTTGTAGAATTCTTAAAGCAGAAGGTCTAATCCATCTATCTACCCTACCCTCGCCTTTCGCCCCACTCCTTTTGATACAAATAGTACAAAAGAACTACACATGGATATTAATACAAAAAAAACCGTTCATTGCCTTGAGTGTGTGTACTGGACTCCACATCGTCACTACATTTTATTATTTTGAATTATAATGTATTGATGCCTTTTAGTTTTAGGTTCCTAATCCGGCATACTATTCTTTCCCTACAGCAATTTTCCATCCCCATGTTCCGTTGTCTTCATGAACATTCCCATTGCCTGACACCCAGCTGCCTGCCTGTTTGCCTGAAGCAAAAAGACAGATAGTACTTAGAAAGTGACAATCGGAGTTCAAGAAGACAATTTCAACAAGGGAATGCAATTTGCTAGGAAAATAATAGCATGCCGAAAGAAACCTACATTACATCTATTTTTAAAGAAGGGAACTCAAGTATATTCTATCCTATATTAAACCCACCTAAACTAAAGTAATTTTAGATTAACATTGTTAGGATCCTTCGGAATGAATTGCTGAGGAATATTTGAATTGTAATACTCTGTCTCTGAGACCAATTGATACCTGGATGAACCAAGAAACGGAGAGCAGTTGGATCTCAACCTAAGGAAGGATTCAGTACTCTAGTGCATAACGGACCAAGTGCCTCCAAACAGTAGTAAATTGTATTCCGTAACTAGTTAGTTAATTACCCAGAGAGACCAATCCCCAAGGGAATTAAAGTACCTCTCATCACTTTCCTAGAGAATCACTCCAAAGAGATCGGGAAAGTCTATTACTAAAGACATCCCTTGCAAAAAAGTACACACTCCGCGGAGCTACCTGGTAGCTCCGCTCCGACGAGATTGAAAGTGATAAGAGGACTTTAATTGATAAATTTAACATGTATGAAAAATACAAAAAGAAAAGGGAGAAACGAACAAGTGGACATGATAGTTCGGTAAACGAGTTCAGTTGGCCTCGATACCGTTGGCCTCAGCTTCTTCTTCTCCTGTTGCCACAGAGTCCGATTCCTCTGCAAGCTTCGCTTTTTTTTCCTCCACTACTTCAACTTCGGTATCTCCGGCTTCAGCCACCAAAGATTTTCTCTTCAACTCCAAACCACTCCCTGAAATTTCCAAAATAATAGTCAAAATAATAAAGTTCTTTAAAACATCAGCCTAATGGAAACTTAGAAAACATCTTCATAAAGACATTTTCTTAGGGAATGGTTTAGGACGGGGCAAGGTCGAAGTTCAACTTCGCCCTGCTACCTTGATCAATGCCCTGCCTAGGCCTGTTCATTTCATTAAGTTATAGTATTGTTAGAACAACTTTAGTCACCGTTGGAAGCTGCAACGCCGTTCTTGTCTCCATTTTCCTTGGGGGAATCAACTTCAGAATCCTTGTCAGCAACCTCTGGTTCTTCGGTAGCCGGTGGTTCTACCGCCACTTCCGACTCAGCGCTTTCCACTGCCTCCCCTTCGGCTGACACGACCTCTTCAACTTCTGAGGTCGGTAGGACTTCTTCCCTGTTTACGTCAAAGAAAAAGGATTATTTTCTCGATGTAATAGCGTCCAAATTATCATTCATTCGAATATACTTAATTCTGCTAATGGAATTGTCGAGTACTCAATTTTTATACAGCCCAATTCAACCACATGTTAGTCAACTCAACAACCTTTCTTCTGTACCGGCGCGGCGCCTTTCTGTACGGTAACCAAGACAACCCCCAGGCAAAAACCCTCTTCCTCTTCCACCTGCCTGGATCGATCCCTCTTCTGCGCCCGCTCATACACTTCTATCAAATGAAAATGAACTGTCTGGCCGCCTTTAAAAATCTAATCCTTCGAAAACTACGACAAACGTGGAATTTCGTCACAAATTGCGTCGCCGTAATTTCTACTCTTGTCTATGCGTTGAGAGCGTTTAATTTGAGATACTTTTATACAAATTTCGAATAACTCACTGTTCTGCGACAACTTGGGCTTCTTTTTGTTCTACTTCTGGAGCATCTGCCATTATCGTTGATTTCACGTAAACAATTGACAAGTGAGTACTTTAGAAAGACTAGTAACGACAGATGACAGATTCCTGTTGGAATGTCTACTTTGAATGAGATCTTCAAGGAATTCGTCGTTTAGATGATCAAAAGAGAGACGCAACTGGGATTGAGGACAGAGAGCGAGTGAGACTGACGAGAGGGATGACGCTTGGAGGAAGTGAAGCCAAGTACCAAATTCAAACAGCCTTCTCCTCAATTCCCGTGCAATGTCGCCCTGTTTCTCCTGCAAGGAACTTTGGCTTTACCGGCAACCAAGAACAACAATAAGTCCGCGCCTCTCAACGCACGTACGACAGCCGACAAGGATGCATATCCTATTAGTTTGAAACGAAAACAAAATCGATCACAAATAGTTCGGCACTTTATATTAAAACTAATTTTGTTATATATGTGGTTATATACCTATGTGATTAAATAGACTAGAAATAGTCGTCTACAATTTGTAAAAGTGTAAGTCACCCCAACGGCAGCGATAAATGTATACATGGCTAAAGTAAAATTGAACCAACATGGCTTTGGTAAAGTTTTTAATAATAGTTTAGTGTAGTAACAATCAAAACGATAATCTTTCTGCTAAATTAGTCGGACTACCGACCTTATTGGCTACCCAGAAGGCCACCTTGTTTTTTTAACTTTGAACAAAAAAAAATTATGTACAGGGTTGCCCACGAAAAACCAAACCCCCTACAGAATTGCAAAACTTTGAAGAACTGAAAAATAAGTAATATGGAGGAAAATTTAAAAAAATGAACTATAAGAATAGATTTTTGTAATTTGATTTTTAATTTGGTATGATATTCCTTCTATATTTCTTATTTTTTGGTTTTGAAATTTTATAGGGGGTTTGGTTTTTCGTGGGAAACCCTGTATTATAATATTTTTTATGAGAAAACTTAATAAGTTCTTTTTCAAACTTGGATGCATCTGTTAAATTTTACATAGGTTTGCATTTCAAAAAATGATTATTTTTTATAATTGACACGTTTTAAGACTTCTCACGTTAAAATTAGTTATTTATACTTCTCAACCTCGGTGATGGTACAAGCTAAAATATATCTGATAGAAAGGAAGTCTGTGTCGGTGATGACACCGAAAGTGGGTTCAGTGACGGTAGAACCTCGAACTTGGTTCAGTGCGTGCCACGTTTCTAACCTTGTTTCTTTGTTTGATTTCCTGTTTTTTGCTTCTCGCAAGTTCTACCGTGCGCCCGCTCTCTCTTCTCCCTTCCTAACCTTGAACGAAGGGAAGCGACAAAACGAGAGATGGAGGCAGAGAACTTTCTCCAGAAGCAGGGTGAAAGTCAAGTGAAAGCAGTGGCTACGAATTCCTTACAATTTAGAGGAACGACGTAAGTAATAGTAAATTAGTCATTATCATAATTAATGAGTGGTTTATTCCAGGAAACAGGACTACGGGAGAAAGCTAATGTCTACTTGGAGCAAGTGAGTAGAATTGCCAAGAGTAAGTTGTTGGACTTTGGACTTATGTGCTACAGTAGTTGTAAAGTAATTTATACTAATTGAAATCTCTAACTTCCAGAACATTTTAAGAGAAGACGTTTTTTTTAGGTCAAAACATGTGAGTGAAATTTTTAGTATTGAAGTAGTAGTGTGGTAGATAAGTGTAGTGGGAATCCATTCCATTGTTCTGGATGAAGATGAACGTAAAGGAGAAATGAATGAAATACGAAGGAATTTCACCAATTCGTCCTTTAATTCTGTATCATCTGTTTCTTATTTTAGTCCTTGGCCGTCGAGATTCCATTGTTACTCCAATCATTTTCGTTGCTCGTCGGGGCGACAAATGACTGTTGCGGGTCAGTGCCCCATGGCATCTCCATGACAACCCCATCTCCCCGCTTCCTTTTCCCAGGCCCTGCTGCAAAATTTGCTGCTGCCAGTCCCATCAAATGTTTTGCTGCTTGACTCCCCGAAAATCCACGACCAAGTCCCAAATCAAGTCCACGCTTGGCACTGGAGAACATTGGCAGAAAAATAAAAATTAGAAACAAGAGGAAATTAGAAGGGATATTCAACCTAGAGAAGGAAATTGCTACTGGGAATTCCTACGGAATTAAACACTACTACTTCCCAACTCATTTCAACATCTCTTGGGAACTGGATTCCACTTTTGTTATTTCAGTAACAAAGGTAAAAATATAAAATAAAAAAAGTCAAGTAGTTTTTACCATTAAAACATTCAAATCAAACCCGCCCTCTGCAAACACACGCCACTGTGACATACCAAAACATTTTTTGATCAAATACTTTGAATGCAAAACATTTCTTCAAAGTAAAGTTACCTACAAGTGTCAACGAACGCCCACACTTATCTTTTTAACATCAATTGTTTTCACTTCTAGGGAATGCGGGTATTAACGGTGCAAAACGTTATGCAACTTACGATTACGTAAAGTAAACCATGTCAGACATGACATACGAAGGACGGAACTTATTTTAGTTCGTTTTTTTCGTATTTCAGTGGTTTTTTTGAAATGAAGGAGATTTAAATGAAGTACTTTTGAGTTGGCGTGATCGTTTAGATTCGATTATTTAATTCAGAGTCCAATGAAGTCCCAGTGGGACCATGAAGCAGGGTTGGTGGAATGGGAAATAGGAGCCTGACTCGAACTGACTTTTCTCCATGCAGAATCATAATTCAAAAAGCCCTTCGAGGCTCCTATTCCACTTACCCCGCTCAAAGATACTTTTCGCCAACTTTAAAAAAAAAGCCGAAACGGAGAATAAAAGGAACAAAAAGTAAGGAATATGTAGTTCCCTAGTTTTTTTTTTTGAATTGTCAATTCCGGGACTTTCTCGTCCAACGCCGCGAGGAACGACTTTCTCCTACCCGTGCCCCGAATTCGGAAGGGGTGGGTGGCTTAGCGAGGCGTATTAATTGTGTTGGACATTTTGTGAGATTGTGTCTATTTGTAAAAGCGGGCCGGTTCAACAAATGTTACCCAGCACTTTCAGCCTAAGACAAATTACAAGTCACAACAAGTCCCTTTAGGAAGGAAAATTCAATTTTGTTCTTTTTTTTTTTGGCCACAACAATTTGAGATTTGAAATCGTTTACAGAGCAAAACCACGACTCGCCGCATCTCCTCTACCTCTGAAGTACTTCCTTAAGTGTTTTCTAAGAGCGACAGAACTTTCACCTCATGGGAATGAATGTGATTCGATTTAAAGAAAATGCCTTGTTTCTTGACATTGGGATTGATTGGACAAAAAGGAGACAATGAGAAGATTCAATGTTTGGTTGGTGACATTGGGCATAAAGTTACCAAATTTAAACTTTTCGTTTTTTTTGTGTAAACTTACTTTGACCCTTCATGTTGTGCACGAAGGATACTTTGTCCTAGTTTTGCCAACATTTCAAGCACAGCATCTGGATCTTCCACTTCTACCAAGTAGTCTTTGTGCCTAAAAAGAATGACCAGTTTTTTTTTTGAAAATTGTTTTCGATTTGCTACAAAATTTAAAGTAATTAGTCCCGAAAGCAAATTGCTACAATATTCTTCTCAATTGGTTTGAAAATCAAAAGGTTCCAAATGTCTTTCTCCTCAATACCAGGAAAACTTTTGCAAAAACTACTAAATATTATAAGAACCATTGGCCGGGCGGAAAACCTTGAACGGTTTTTTGTTCCGGGTACCAGACCTCTTTACCTTTTTTTTTTTTTTTTGAAAAAAAAAGTGAAGTAAGATTTTCTAAATAATTTGAAACTTTCATATTTCTTTGAACTTTGTTAAAAAAAAATAGCGTGAGATTAAACTTATCGTTTTATCTTTTTATTTTTATTTTTTTTTAGATTTTTGCGTTACGTTTCAACATAGTAGTTTGGTTACGGAAGCAAATGGAGAGTGAATGACACGGGGTGCGGTAAGAATTGAAAAAAAGTTAGTGATTCCTTTGCAAAAGTTGTTCGAATCTTGTATAAAAAAAAAACTCCAGAGGTACTTGTTCAACTCTTATGAACTTCGTGTCTTGTTTGTTTACACTACTTACAAAAAGAAAAGATTTTCACTTAAAAAGAAGAAAGAAAATTTCGTACCTGGTTTGACTGTATGGTGAAGGGTAGAAAGGAACTGCATGGGCCACATGAAAGAAAATAGAAAGGGCCAAGACCGAAGCTCCTACCACAAATACAATACGATGCATCTGAAATTAAAAATTACAGCAATTAAAAGTTTACTGATTGAATAGACCTTCCAGAGCGAGCATTCGCCAATGCTCAATACTCAAATGCTCAATGTTTCAATGCTCAAATTTTACGTTCATGCTTTTCCTGGTAGTTCACCTTCTTTTTTTTTAGCTTTTTTTTTACAAACCTTGAGCGAAAGTAAAACGCCGCGAATCGCGACTTGGAATTTTCGCTACTTTTCATTTCCCGTCTGGTCTAATTTTAATGAAGCAGAAGTTAATAATTCAAGAGGACTTTGTGGGTTTGTTTCTTTTGTTTTGTGAAATGGTGGTCTAATTAAAAAGCCCCACTCACAACCTAACATGTTACTTTTTGTTCTTCATCTAATCCTCATTGTCTCATCCCGTGGATAGTGAGGGTGAGTTAATTACAACCTGATCTTCCCTCTTCTAGTGAAAGCATTTGGAGAAAGTGTGGCCTAATTAGTGTCAAGTAAAAAGTGGGAATACATTTCTGAAATAAGTCATGACTAAGATTTCGTTAGTTGACATTTAACCCCCTAACCTTTCAAATTTGGTTTTTGCGAGTTGAAAAGTTGAGCAGGGTGGGTCACTTTTCAACCACTTGTTCTTCATTCGTTGAATACAAGTGGGACACACTAGAACAAAGTTTGCACACTTTGGCCATACTTTGATCACTCCCTCTGGTCTACTCAAACGACAAAAATGGGGCAATTTCAAGTGAACCAAATATTTTTTTTTCACAAAACATACCTAAGAATGTAAGAAAGCTATCCTATACTTCAGGCAACTCTTTTGTTTCATAAAAATTGGAAGGAACAATTTTATGAGACTGGATATCATTACATTTTGTGTTATATGTCGTCGGTTTTTGCTCGTAATGGTTATTAAGTATATTTTTTTAAGATTTAAATTTTTTTTTTATGAAAACTGCAACTATTTCTTTTTGTAACAAGATGCTTATTCCCTGTTGCCAGAAGGTCATAACAAAAATTTTAGGATACCGTAGGTGTAGGCACAAATCTTAAAAGAAAATGAATACTGTGACCTTTCACCTCATGTCGAGATGACAAGGACTGACAGAGTACTTGGGTCCAATTAGTTAGAAGGTAAAGTGGTTAACAAGATTAACGGATAAAAGTCAAGTTTAATCTAAAGAAAAAAGAAATCTCGTTAGTTTTGAATAGAAAGAAAATTAGACTAACCTTCTCAAGGGTGAGTTTTATTTGGAAAGACTTTCTCTGCGTAATGACCTCTTGTCCAGAGCCTTAGGGGTCACAACGGATTTCAAAGTTTAGTAATTTTAAAGTACTTTATCTTGAATAGAAGTCTACCTTTTTTGTTTGGAAGTTTAGAATTGTTTCTTGATGTTGAATCCAGAAAGACTAAAATGTTGGACTCTTTGTCTCGTCCCAAGTAGTTTCCTTTCTGAAGAAAGTAAATGGTGGAGGCGGTGGTTTTATACGCTGAAGAAACGCGAATTGACGTCACACCCAAAGTTCCATCCCCCACCCTCTACTGTGTCAAAGCGGAACATCAGTAGGAATTAAGTCTATAACTTGTTCAGTTCCAAAATAATTTAAAGTGCTAAACTGTCAATCCTTACTATTGACTTTATTTTCTAAAAGCGTCAAAAAACGTCTAGGATTTTGAGTAGGGGAATGAATTTGACGCTAATTTGACCATGAAGCTTAATTTTGCGAATCTACAAAAGTATAGTAGAGGAGGGTGAAAAAAAAACCGCGTGTGGGAATCAACTAGTGAGCGACGTTTTTCAAAAAGTCCGAAAAAGCTGTCCCTGGCTCAATTGCCAGGGACGACGGGACTTAAATGTCGCTGACTTAAGTTGGGTCCAGAATGACTTTTTCTTGGACAGCACACTTGGAACGGAATTACACTTTTGTAATTGAGTAGTTGAGTGGCCTAGAAGTGGAAGATTTGTTCGTTGGAATTTACCCATTAGTCTCAACTCATTAAACTTATGGACCTCATTTCAAGGCAGGGCGTAAGTGTAGGAAAAGCAAGATTCACATGCCCAAAAACCATTTCAAGATTAAAGCCAAAAAAGCAAAAGAAATGGTACATAACTCAACTGTCTCATCCCCCCGAACCACTGCCGCAATTTAATTGACATTCACTTTCTCCTTCCGCGTTCTCTTGTTTTTCCAGTCAACGCTTACTGAGTTTGCTGGACAGGCGGGAGAAAGTTATGATAAACTGAATTATATTGCCATCTTTCGTTGTTGTATTGTAAGTAAGAAAAAGGTTCGTAGCAAAATGTACTTTCTTCGTGAACAACAAGAATGGCGCCGATCCTTCAATGAAAAATCATGTAATTTCATCGAAATAATGGAATTTCAGGTTTTAGTTTGATAAAACAATTTAGGTTTTGTTCAAATTTCTAGCGGGCAATTGTTCTGGATTGACTCTCCTGCTGACTGATGAGGCATTCGCGACTATTAAAATTAAAAAGAAACTATTTTTTTTAAATTGCTTACCACAAACAGGAGAACAGAAATGACCACGTGTATGACATTTTCCAGGTGACAAAGCCACAAATAGAAAGTAGGGATTTTTAGCAGGTAAAAAGAATTTCCTGCAATTCCTTTCGTCAAGGTCAAATTGTGACAGAGTCGTCTCTTCCTATTTTGAATAACCAAAATAACAGCTCTTGATGTCATTGTTATAACAAGTAGTTCTTGCCATATTTATGGATTTCACATCTTGAAACGTTCTTTGTGCAACAGCAAATCTACGTCTACAATTTGTTATTTTGAACCATTGGAACAATTTTTTTTTATATATTTTCTACTAAAGTTTACAAGGCAAAGTGGACTAAGATGGTCACGAGATTCAAAATATTTTGTGGAGTCAACTCAAAATATGTTCCAAAATAACTTATGTGCATAATTTATATTGAAAGTGAATATTCATATATAATACTATATTATTTCTAACTTACCTACCATAAATTTTGAATTAAGACCACAGGTGCCTTATTGGATGGTCTCCACGCCTTTAGCTAGATTGAATTGGCTAGACACGCTTTAGCTAGACACTATTTAGCCAGGCATGAATTAGCTAGATAGGTGAATTAGCCAGACATGAACTAGCTAGACACCTGATTTAGCTAGACACGTGAACTAACGTAACCTAACCTAATGTCTAGCTAAAGTCATGTCTAGCTAATTCATCTGTCTAGCTAATTCCTCTGTCTAGCTAATTCATGTCTGGCTAAATAGTGCCTAGCTAAAGCGTGTCTAGCTAATTCAATCTAGCTAAAGGCGTGCTACGATTGCATGTGGGGCCCTTGTGGCCAAGTGTGACTTGGACAAGTAAAAATTTTTTTCGGACAAAAAATTTTTTTTTAAGATTTGGACGATACAAAAAACTTGATCAATAAAAATTTTTTTTCTAAAAAATTTTTTTTTAAATTCTTATTGCATATTTGGATGATACAAAAAAGTTGATCAAAAACAAAAAATTTTTTCTTAAATTTTTATAAACAATTTTTATTGAAGATTTGGATTATACAAAAAAGTTGATCAAAAACAAAAAAATTTTTCTTAAATTTTTATAAACAATTTTTATTGAAGATTTGGATTATACAGAAAAGTTGATCAAAAACAAATTTTTCTTAAATTTTCTTTTACAATAATTTTTATTGAAGATTTGGATGATGCACAAAACTTAGAATTTTTTAAAAAAATTTTTTTTTTAATTTTTTTTTATAATAGTATATTAAAATGTATATAAAAAATTCAAAACAAATTTGTGTGTAAAAATATACTGCGTTTCTTTGTTGGAAATGAGAAGAATTGGAGAAAGATAGTTATTTACTAATTACTAAAAAGGGTTTAAAAAGAACGAAAAACTTTTGGATAAAATCAAGTTCTGGTAAAACCTGAATTTTTTTACACAATCAACTGCTGTAACTCCAACACCCGGTCTTGGGCTGTCAAAGAGGGTCCATGCAATTGATTCAATCTGAAAAGTTTCAAATAAAAAGTTTCAACTTGAAAAGCTTCACAACGGTAACCTAACCTAAAACTTTTCAAGTTGAAACTTCGTAGTTGAAGCTTTTGAAATTGAACCTATGGCGTGTGTCGGTCAAAGATAGTATAAGGAAAGCTAATGAAATTAATCACTAAAAATTAAAGTCAAAAGTACAATTAAAAACACAAAAACAATTAATTTATAATTTCTTTTATTTTCGGTATTATCTCGTGCCTATCACTCCCTCTCATTGTCGGATGGCGAACATAACTTGAAAATATTCTTCATTTCCGTGGTTTTCCGCGTCGAAATTCCGTCAATATTTCACAGATGGTGGGTGAAAGCAAGGCGTCAGTTGAGCCTCCTAAACTATTCCCAAAGTAATGTCGCTTGATGTCTCCATAATACGAGTATTAAATCCTTATGACGTACCTACTTTGGAAATTTTGAATTATTTCCTTTTCTTTGTTTTACCCTAAAAACATAGTTTTTGCTTAATTATGGTGTTCTTCGCCTAATAATTATTAATAATTCCAAAATTAAACCAAAATTCGAATGTCAACTTTAAAAGTGGTTATTTTGGAATACATTTTTTTACCATTCTTCTACCATAGGTAGCGCTCGGTAAACTTTCACCGCTTTTATCAAAGAGGCTTTCTGAATTGAATCAAAACATACAGCAAGCGGCATTTTTTTGACTACTTACGTCAGTATACCAATTATCTACCGCCTCACCACCACAACTCATTTGTAATTAGCCCGAACATGATTAACGGTGGGATTGATAAGTACCGCTAATTATACAAAAAGTACGTAACCTAACACACGCTTTCTGTTTCCCTTTTTAATTATAAAGTTGACGGATTTTCATCCAAAAAAGTTTTCTGGAAGATTCAGTTAATGTTAGTCGCATCGGCGTTACTTGAAGCTAAATTTGAGCATTTGGATCTAACCATTTTACAGGTAAGTTTTTATTTTTTGTTTTGGGTTTACACTGTATTGCCTCTATGATCTGTACATCTAAACTCATCAGATCCAAATTATATTTCAATGTAAAGTCCATTATATCAAAAGTTATTCGAGCTTGCACTGAATTTTGCATCAATTCAAAAAAAAAAGCCTAAAAAATAAAGCAACCCAAGCAGATACCCAAAAGTGTTTTTTTAAACAAAGCGTTGCTAGTTAAACGAGTAGAAACCTTCTGTGTGAAAAATAATAATAATTATTATTCCAGTGGAATTATTCCAGTTGACAAGGAGCGTTTAGTTTAAAACGCAGTACTTTTCAAAGTAATGTAGCGACGTAGCTAAAAACACTTGCTGTCTTTGAAACGTGTTTGTTAGAAAGAAAAAGAAAGCTACGGGTAACGCATGTCACCCTCCGGGTTGTCCATACCTTTCTCTTATCTTTTTCGGATACGGGCTCTTGGTAATACAAACTATTCTCGCATAATTTTGAACATTTTTTGTCCTGGTTTGGCCATGAGGCGATATACAATTTTCACTTAAATTTACGTTTCGAAGAACGCAGTAATGTTATAGGCTCATTTTAACGTAATCAATTAGCGTGCACTAAAAAAATACCAACATTTTCCTCTGGCGTAGCAACCAGCGACAAATGTATCTTTTTTTAGAAAATAAAAGTCAAGTTCTTCGAATTTGTGTCAATCTATTAGACAAGGGTATTGTCTCTCGATGTCATATCACTTGTCCACTACTTCTATCACCCCTGACAACCCTTCTAACCACAATCTGTACCTTTTGTATCTGGACCATTTGGACTTGAGAGTGAAAGTGATCCGTGACCAAGCATGTCAGAGAAGCTCTTCCGTCTTTTGTCACGTTACCTCATTTCCATGTCTATTCTTTCACTTACGCCTTTTGTGTATTCGTGTCAAGTTGACTTGGTTTGTTTAATAATTTGAGTCTTGTTGAGCTTCAAAAAGTTGGAGAGTGATGATGGGAAGTTGAGAAAAGTGATTGGAGTGGCGGGACATTAGGAGAATTATGGATTCAGAGTCACTCTGTCAACATTCCGCTTTCTTTTTACTTTCTCTCACGCTTCCAATTTCTATGCCAACAAGACAAAAATTCTACCCACGTCAAACAAAAAAATTCCAAATTGGAAAGAGAACAAAATACTTGAGCGTCTTGACTTGTTCCTTGGGAAACAAAGAAATATTCGTTAGGCTCAACTTCCTTTTTGGACCAACATGAATTTGCAAAACATTTGAAGCTTTTTTGGGCAATGAATCTCTGTGTTTTAAGCCTTAATGGCCCCAAAAATCCTTTTTTCACATTAAAATTTTTCGAGTTTTCAACTTTTTTCAACCATTTCGTACTTGTACCCTGAGCTTTAAAATTGGTTATAAAGAAATTTTAAAGCTTAAAGCAAGTCATTCAAAATTTGTTTTGACAATTGTTTCTTCATTCGAAGAAAATTTTTTGAACGGAAGTCATTTCAAGTTTCCGTCTTTCCAGTTTTTTGGCTAATGCTCCTCTCGTCTTTCTCACACGCTTAAAATTTAAATCGTTGGAACTACGGAAGTCAAAAACGAAAGAATTTTTTTTTTGTAGAAAGTGGTTGTAAAAACTTTGTTTGGCGTACTTCTTCCAAGGTTTGTCTTGGTAGGGTTTAGTACTTGATGCGAATATAGTGCTTTTGCATTTCTCGCCATATGAAGCTTTTTACTTGACAAACTCCAGCATTTTTGTTTGACTGAAGTTAACTCTATTTTTCGTCTGCTAATTTTTGCCTAAATTATGACACAATTTTTTTTTAACTTTCTAAAATCGCAACTAGCATCACGCTAGCGTTGAGCCTGAGAAATTTTCCAACTTTCACAGTTAGTAAATCAGGAAGGAGAAACTTGATATCGGTTTCTGGAGCTACGACCATAGAAAGCCATAGGACAACTTGGATTTTCCGGAAGCGCTTAATTTATAAAAATTTCCTCCAAGTCGTCTCTCCTTCTTTCTATAAATTTGATCTCTCAGCATTTACTTAATGGAAGCCTTTTGCACTAGTTTCTAGTAATAACGAAGGAAAAACTGGAACGCTAAGTGAATAAGCGGAGCAGAAAAACGAAGTGTTTCCAATAGGCGAGAAAAGTAACGTAAAGTTTTGGCATTTGTTCATTGACGCAGGACAAGGAGTTCAGTTTCATGTAACTACTACTTTGAATCAAACACAAATTTAAGTTGAAAATAAAGTCAGGGTTCATAAATTTTTGTTTGTCTTAGGTTCGGGTCTTTTTTTTATGAAAAAAAAATAGTCATTAGATTTTTTTAGAAAAATCTTCTAGTTTTCTTTTCTCCTTGAAATGTGCAAATTTACAGACCTACTCAGTAATTCCTCTTATTTAAAAAATTGACGGGGTGCGGATGATAGGATTGAATGCTTGGGCATGTTGAGAACATTTTCGAGTCTGGAATTGAGGGTGGCATTTGAATTGGACGTAGTTTGGAAAAAGTGACGTCAGCAGGGTGTATAAAATAAGCCCACCACCAGTTGGCTCGCAGTGAGTTGTGGTCTGCCAAGGAGAAAGTCAGGGCAAAGAAGAACAGCTCTTCTAAAAAGTGACTCTTCTCGACAAGTCTTTCTCGTCCACTACTCCCTGGCCAATACAGAAAGACAACGTAAGTTTACCAAAAAATTAGAACATTTTCTTCTTTTTTTAAAAAAAAAAAAAAACTAAGGAGATAACATAATTTCAAAAAATTCAACCCTGACACAATTCTTACAAAAAAAAACGGAGAAAACAACTTTATAATTTTTTATCAGACTAAAGGAAAGAAAAGTCATGCAAATTTTACAAAGAACGAGACTTGGAAAAATTCCAAAGAAAAAAAATCTTAGCCCATTTAGTTTCAAACTGAAGACTGCCAGTCTTAATGTTCCAGAACTTTTTTTTTCTTAAATTGTTGCCAACGACTCAAAAAAAAATTTGCTTGCAAGAATATTAAGTTAAACTTTGGTAGATTTTCGTGGTTGATTTTTTTTTAGTGAAAGGCTTTTCCTACTCTTTTGATTAAAAGAGGGTGAGTTTGAAAAGAAGTGAGGGTGGAGAAAAGAGCTTTTGAAGTTAGTAGTGCCAGAGGGAGAAAGTTGAGAAAACCCGGGCTTTTGTTCTTTTTCTTTAAATGCTACTAATGACCCTAGTCTCACTTGGCCCCGTTGGCAGTTATGAAAGAATGCCATGGATATCTAATCAACCAACTACGATTTATTCCGGTTCCAATTCCACTTAAGCCTTTTACTCGAGATAACAAAAGAGCCTCGAGGCTCCTTTCTCTACTTTCCCTTCACATTTCTCAGTAAGTTGAACGATAGAGATGAAAGTTTGATGACTAAAAGGTCCTGGAACAGAGTTTGTTTGAACGGGATTCACACCTTCCTTTATTACTTATTACAAGTTTTTATGCAAAAAAACAATCATTTTACTCCCAATTCTTCTCCCTTATTACTAAAAGTGGCTTGATTAAATTAGGAAGCGTCGCAGACGGTTAATTTTTTTGCAACAAAGTTTTAATTCTTTGAAAAAAGTTTGAAAAAGTTTAAAATTTTGAGACTTGACTAATGGATTAACTGAGAAAGTGGCGAGTGACGCCTCTCTCTTACCAATAATTCCAAGAAAGTGATTAATGACCATGTTCAAACTTAAACCCAATTTTTTTTAAAAAAAAAAACGAAATTCAATTTCCCTTATGTGACAAAATACTAGTTGAGTTCTAAATTGACCAAAAGTTGTGGGAGTAAAGTTGGCGTTTATTGACCCTGCCTGCGGATCTATGAATAATTCGTTTGAAATGAAGTATTTGTGTCGCAAGGCAAATCGACAGGAAAGTCTACGAATGCTAACTTAAAAGTTCAGACCTGACTAATCATATTATTTGAACCTACACGCAATCATTCTTTTGTCTAAAGGTTATTCAGGTAGGAAGAAATTCAAAAAAAAGTTAATTTGATTATAGTCTTATCTTTTATTCGACCGTTTTTCTTTTTTAAAACAATATTTCCACTTAGGACCAATTTTCTAACTTCAACGGCAAGGCAGTTTATATTTTTTTAGAAATGGAAGGGCTCAAACCGATTTCTTTATTTGTTTTTAAAGTTTTAATTTTTAATAGTAATTTGGATTGGTTGCTGCAAAACGCTCAAGAATTTGTCGATTAAAGTCTGAATAATACAAAAACCCAAGTATCAGAGAGTAATAGGACATTTCAGTTAGAAGCTTTCACTTTCAAATTGATTAAAGTCTAGAATTCATTAATTTTCTTTTTTTTTAAACGAAATTCTTTTATCTTTTTTCTTTTTTTTAAAAAAAAAACGAACATTTACTACTAGGCTGCCTCCTGGAAAAAGCTACGAACTCTGTTGACCTAAAAATTAGCAAGGAAACGCAAAAGTTAGACGGGTTTTGCTGTCTTCAACTTTATTGTACACTGGTGACATTTACCATTCCAGCAACTTTTGTCGTAGAGGCGACGGTTATGACGTTACTGAAAATTAAAGTTTACATTTTCACTTTTGCATGCTGAAAACTACGGTGCTGGAGAAAGCAACAGTTGGGTCGTCGTCGCTTCTGTGGTGAAGCCGAAGGGCGACTTCGTTAATTGTTCCAATTGAAAGTTTGTAATTGCCACCAATGTCGCTCAAGTGGGTTTTCTCATTAAATTGAATTGCATTTTAGGAGTTTGAGTCCAGAAGTCTATTGTTTTTAGGAGACAAGGAAGTGAGAGTCAAATGGGTTGTAATTTGTAACTTTTAGAAGAGAGATCAAGTTGATTGAGCACGATTCCCCTCACTTCTTCTAGAAATACACAAAAGAAAATGAACTATTTTTTTTTTTTGCAAAAATAAAAAAAAATCCGGGGTTTTTGTGTCTCTTTCTGAGAAACCCGCAGAAAGTCTTATTTTTTTTTTTGGTGTGAATCTTTACTCAACAGATTTTTGAGGCTCTATCAAAAGTCATCCTTCTTGAGTAAATAAATGGATTACAAAGATATGGACTTTTTCAAAAACTTTCTCTCCTCTGCCCGCTTTCACTCGTATAACGTACTTTTTGATGAAATGATTTTTTTTCCTAGCAAAAAAAGTTTTTCTCATAATTTGTAAAGTAAAGCGACATACTTTTTTTCAAAAAATTTGGCAAGGATTTATTTTTTACTAATTTGAGTCACTCTCTCGCTTCATGTGCAATAAAAAAATTAAAATTTTCTTTTTTTTTTAAATAAGGAAAGGAGTTGAAAGACGGTAATTGATTTGGTTTCATTTTGTCAAAATTTTACAGTCATTTCTTTAAAGGAATCCAATTTCCATCTGTCGTTTTCTAAAGTAGCCTAAAAGTTTTGAAAAGGATGAAAGATGAGTCCCTCGTGCCTTGTTTTTTTTTTTTTCAAAAAAAGAAAAAGAAAAAATCAACTTTTTCTTCTGCCTAAGAGCTTTCTTCCTGGGATTTGTTTCATCTCGTTTGAAAAGACTCCCCTGAGTCCAATTAAGGTCCGACGGTCGTCTAATTGACAACTTTTCGCCCCAAATCTGACACTCGTGAAATATCCGAATTCAAATGCTTAACTCCCGCCTTTTTCAAATGGACGCAGGAGTGAAAATGACATTGTGGTTTTAAATTTTTGGGCCTTTGATCACGTTTTTACCAAAGGCAGGTCAATGTCCACCTTCTGTTTTAATTAATCCTGTAACTTTCTATTATATTTTATATTTAGCTTTGAAAAAAAAAAACAAGATGGATGAATACAAAAGCCAACATCCCCGAAAGATAGGTTAAAAGGACCAAAAAAGTTTAGATAGGTAAATGAATGGACAGGTTGAAAGGAAAGATAAAACGGAAATTTCCCATTCCAGTATACTTTTTAACCCAACATAACTTTCTCCTAACCAAAACCCAATTTAATCACATAACACTCACTCACAGTTTTACTAAAGAGACACAAAAAGTTACCCAAAATAACTTCCGCCTCCAAACTTTTACTTCCGACAACTTACTTTTTCCTTTAGAACTTGTTGAACCAAGGGCGTGTACTTCTAGAAGATCAACTGGTGAAAAGCGCGGGTAGTAACTGTTAGACCACAGTTACGTAGAGTTCATCTAGGACACGAAAGTGTAAACTATGGCTTAAATTTTGAATTAAAACGAATCGTATGAAAAATAAAGTAGACGAAGTGAAATTTGATATACGATTTGGTTCATTTGTGCTTTTAAATAAGAGCAGGCGGTTTTGTGTATTGAGAAGTAATTGGAAAGATGAGCCCTTTTAGGCGTGAAAAACTTAATTATCACTTTGTTAAGCCCAACGTCATTTAAATGGTCAAAGAAAAGGAAAAAAAAAAAGAAAGTGGGTTGGGAAATGGAGAAAAGTATTCAAGGGATTCAACATTTTAAAGACTTTCTCATTTTACTCAAAATTTTACATTTAACTGTTTGTATATAGAAGGGTTTTAAATCTTCTAAAATTGTAGAAGTAGGCTCTTAAATAAGAAGATTGAGTTTTTGTTTAATCCTGCGATTTAAACATTAATGCGGGCATGGGCGCCTAAATCCCCCACAACTGACAAAGAACCACTCCCTTCATTACATTTTCCAGAAAACATATCCATGTGTCATAAATCTCTAGCACTTAAACTTACTTGGATACTAACATGCATTCACTTTTATTTAATCCTATAGACTTTCAGAATAAACTTCGTGTTAAACATGAAAAAAGAGATTGAAATATTTTCATGATCATCATATAACTTCCAGAGTTGAGCACGTCTTCAGAATTGATTTTTGTTTGAGTATTGAGTGACATGAAAATGTTGGTGTGGTGCAGTATAAATTCAAAATTTAGAAACCGAATATCTCGTCTTGTAAACCAATGCCTACAGATAATAATCAAAAATGCGATGTTTCCGTGACCTCATGCCTTTTGTATTCGGAATTATTCGGAGTGTTGGCAAAGAGGCCTGGTCAGGACTGCGGGTTCTATGACCCGCAGACTAACCGCGCTTGGAAGAACCGAGCTATACCAATTGAATTTGACCTTATTTGCTTTAGAACTAATTGTTTAATATCCAGGACCAGTTATGAGTTTGGCCACTTAACATCTATCGAGTTCATTTGACCCATCATCTATGTGAATCCACAAAGTGAGACATCCAGGCCAAAAAGTACCACAAGTTCAAAACCTATTCATTCTTTTTTTTTACCATCACGTCAGACGATTTAAAGTCTTTCGCTTTACGGTACTTACGGATCACTAGGTTTCACTTTGGGTTATTGGTGGTTATTATTTTAATATACTCTCTAGACAATACGAAGAAGCACCAAAAAGTTGTAGACTTGTTCGACATTTGAAATGGTCATTCTGGCTCTCTATTTGGTACTTTGTAGTAGTTTCGGGGTGAAAGCTAAGCGGATTCCATGAGTAGTTTTTGACAAGTGAGTCCATTTGTATTCTCCATCCTTGACATCTTTCATGTCAATCATTTCGTAGAAGCTGGATTGTAAGTACTTACCCATGCTTACTCAAAACCGTGATTCGAATATACAACTTCCCTTTAGTTTCAATTCATGACTTGAATTGGGACACTTTGTTTCCTTTTTTGTTCCTTTTTTCTTTATCCTAAGTGAAATTCTCAACGATCAACTCGGATTTTATTAATAGGACTAACGTGTCTTCATTTTTCAGACTTTGTCTTCAGTTTCAACCTTGTTGGTAAACGGAGAGGGGAAAGTACAAAAGTTAAACAATGTCAACTTTTCAGCAAAAAAAAAACAAAACATGATGCACACCCTCGCTCTTCGTTGGCGTTCGTAGTCATGAACGTCGAGAACAAATTTTTTTTAGGTATTAATGTAGCGCGTGGGTGGACAAGTGCCGAAAAAAAGTGGGTTAAGTGTAGAAATGATTTTTGTTCGAGTCTGGGGTATATCGAGACTTGGATTTTGGTCAGGTCCTGGAAGTGGGAGTAGAACCATGGAGAAAGTTGAAATGTCTCCACGAACGTCAGTTCCCCAATTGGATCCGAGGGGAGAAAGGCTCATTTGAATACAATCAGAACTTTTTTGAAGCCTTCTTGGTATAAAACCCCAACTTTTCCCTTTTCTTCAGTCATAACTCACTTCCTGACAATGAGGCGAAACGACAAAGAAGACGAAGATCTCAACTTCATTTCCCTCTGACTTTCTTCTTCCCCGGAGCTGGTAAATTGAAGAAAATGTTGGCAAATTGGCTCGCTCCCATCTTCTTTCTACATTAGTAGGGGCGGGGAAGGTGGGTTCTTTGAAAAAGCAGGACTTCTTCGTGGGTTCTAATGAGCCCAAAGTGAAAAGTTCAGTTTCACTCCAGGGGAGTGAGGGATGTTTCCAGAGGGGAAATTATCATCTTTTTTCTTATAAGAAAAGCCCTGTCATTTGAATTGGCCGCGTGTTGGGTTGGGATAAAAGGATTTGGGCACAAAACTTCCGTTTTTTCGAGGTATCATTGGAAAATGTGCCGAAGCCGATCCATCTTTCTTCCTAACTACTTACTTTTCACCCTTATGGGGTTGGAGAAACTAATAGTCACACCTGTTGCCAACGAGTCAGATTCAGATAAAAAGGGCTGTACAGGGTTAACTCGAATGAAGTGGCGTGAGCGCGGCGGTTGAGTTTATCAGATTTGATTCGAATATGACCTGACCTTGTTTTTGTTGGTTACAGATGCAAGGAATTGCCGGTTCCCAAGTTCTCCTTTTGGTCGTAGTGGGTTGGTCTGCGTGGGCTCTAGGTGGCAGGACATCCGTGCCAAGTACGCATGATTCGGAAGCTTTTCGCCCACTAATGTACTATGCTCCAAGTTCCCGCCATCTTGAGACAGCTTACGACTTGGACCTAAGGCCCTTGGAAGATCCAGGATCTTACGAAGACCTTACAGGCGGAGGAAGTCCATCTTCTGTCGCTCATTATTACAATGATGCGGATAAAAGAGGTCAAGGTCAAGGAAAACCCTATACGTTTGGACTAGGAAAAAGAAGTAAGAATTACGGATTCGGCCTCGGCAAACGACTCGCGGACGCTTGGAAGAACACAGCTTCATCATTCACACCTACATACAGGTGGGGCAGGCAACCTGAAGGACCTACACCCTTGTTAGATCGAAAAAAAAATTAATTGAAATTAAAAATTTTGAACGATTTACATTTTTAGAAAATTAAATCTATAAGTAGAAGAATAGGTAACTTTTGTAAATAAGTAGCTAATATCTGATTAACCCCAGTTGTTTTAGCAAGTTCACTAATCGTCTTCTTTCTCTGTATTACAGACAGGAACGTCGGTCAAAGATGTATTCTTTTGGTCTTGGAAAACGTGGTGCTGATGAAATGTACGATGAAGCTGAACCTCAAACGAAAAAATCGCGACAATTCGGATTTGGACTTGGGAAAAGGGAACCAGAACCCTGGACCAGAGCCCTGGAGACACCTCCTTAAAAAATATCCTCCATGTCAACGTTCCCTCTATGATGCCAAGAACCATTTTAGATTTATAAAATAATCTTACCAAGAACAAGAATGGAGAAGCGTAGATTTGTAAGTGTGGTCAATGAAGAGGGTGACACACACTTTCTTTGTAAAAACGTCGTACCTCATTTTGCTTTCACTCTGTAGATTGTACAGTGTGAGCCTAATCTGCTTTTTAGTCTATCCTCTCTAACTAACTCGGCTCTCAAAGATTAATTCGTCTATTATAGTCAACATGAATTCAATAAAAGTCTCCCTTTATTTAGATCAAGTGGATACGGTTCATTTAATATCCAATCACTTCTTCCAATCGTGACAAAACCCATTTAGAAATAAATCAAATCAACACAATTTACAACTTCCACTCTAGTCCTTACTTTCACTTCATTTCACACCATCTTCCCCAACTAAAACACTTCATTCAAAAAAAAATAGAAACAATTCGAATCACTGTCTTCACTTTCAAATGAATCAGTATAAGACGAATAAGTTGAAAGTTTCATAAGTTTGAAAAAGTTGGTGTACATTTCTTATCTAGAGGTCATTGACCTTCGTGATAAGGCCCTGATTTTAATAAGTGAAAACGTCAGAACTGGAAAAAACATAAACGACGTTTTAAAAATAAATTGACGAAAAAACGAGATTAACTAATTTAAGGCAAGAGCAAATACTATTAACTAAAAATCAACATTGAGTCAAATTCCCACAGTATAATAATGTGAAAATTTGACTGATTTTGAACAGGAATGAAGTTTATTTGTGTAAGTTGGCACTCAAGACGGACATGGCACTATGATGATGACGGGGCGAAGTGAGACTTTAGCCTGTTAAGGAGATCAAACACGCTTTTACTAAAAGACTACAAAAGTTCCTCCATTAGAGAAATTTTGAACTTTGCCGCCCTTTTAGGTAAATGATTTGATTTTGAAATTACGCATGAAGCGGCGGTATTACCAAAAAAAGTAAAATAGAAACGAAAAATAGAAAAAAAATTTATTGGCGTTAGATTAAGATTTCTGGGTATTTGAGGTGACGAAAAAGTTGACGTGAGTAATAATGATTCAGAGTAATCAGTTAAAAAGCATGCTGGAAAAGAGATAATTTTTAGTTGCGCATTAATTAATCATCGTAAGGTCAAAGCTGTTCAATGTTTATTCTGTCAGTGGTAAAATAATGTATATTGTGGACAATTCTAATTTGCGAAAAAACACGCTCTGTGTGCAAAACATTGAGTTTATTCTTATTAGTCCAAACATAGATAGTTTAAGTACTTATACTTTCGATCTTTGGGCCAATTCCCATTTAAAATGCATTGGGGACATTGGGCTTAACGCAAATGCTAAAAACGTTTGCTTTTTACGCTTTTTTGGCTAAAAAGCCCGTGTTGATATAGCATTTAAACAGTACAAAACCGTTACTCAGTTGTGAAATTCTTTAATGAAATTCGCAAATTTTTTTAAAATTGACAATATTGTAAGGGCAAATTAAGTGGCACAGCAATAGGGCGTCATCCTGAAAATTTAAAAGGTCATCCGTGAAGCGATCTGATAGTTGTCGTAAATTTTCAAGATGTCGCCCCTTTGCCCACAAAGATCGAAAGGGTCCTTTCGGAACATTTTTAATAGTTAAAACATAAAAGTTGTTTTTATTAAAGCTGTGCTAAATTCACTAACGTTTTCTGTTAATCCTAACATATTTAACTTAAAAGTTTTTTCTCGAATACAATTTAATTGATTGATTTCGTTACTGGAATTGTTGAGTTTTGGAATCAAAACGGTCACTTTTGTAGGCGTATATAGCCCAGGCTTAAATTTCTAAACGTCTCTTCGCCCTCCTCTTCACTTTCGTCTCGTTCTCGCTCCTTCTCATATCCAAGTCGAAAGTAATCAAAGCGAGTTGTTGTTTGTCGATCTAAAGAGACTTATATTCAGGCAGTTTTTAATTTATTATGACTCATTTGGTCGGTAAACAACAACTAATTGAGGTGTGCCACGGCTTTCTGGTCGGGTATTAATTATTTACCTTGATTGTATTCAACGGCTTGTTGGATCCTTAAGAGGTAAGAAGAAAATCAGCTGGTACCTACTTAACAACTTACAGGAAGTTCATTAGAAGGTAGTCAGTAATTGGCTCAAGCGTAACTTGTTGTTGAAAAAGAGTTTATGTCGTTAAAATTTAAAGACCAAAAGTAAAGGAATTAATTTCTCCTACTTAATTTACTCTTGGTTTTGAGAGTTAAGGTGCTTACACTACACGGTCTACAGGGTTATTTTAACAAGAGTAGTGGATTGGATGGTGTAACGAATAATTCATTACCAGTCAGGAGCAGTTATAATATCAATAACATAAACTTGATCATTAACTGAATTCCAACTTTCATTTAGAATTGTGATGGGAACCAAGAGATGATGATTACGAAGATAGAAAACAAAGGCTCCCTGTGTTTAAATTTTGAGACTGACGACGTAACGTAACTGGAGGCTTCAAACATTTAAAGTATATCATAGTCAGAAATGGATCGTCGTCTCGTTCTTTCACCGGAATCAGCCGAAGCTTCTGAAATCTTCGATAAGTTTTGTAGTGCAAATACGCTCAAAGGAATTATTTTCCACTACAGACAACTCTGTCGACTCCTCCGCATCAAACCCACGCATTTTCCCGATTTCTACCCTCGACTTAAAGTATGAATTCTTCAAATTGAATTTGCTTGAAGGTTTAGACTAAAAGTTACCTGTCTATTTTCTAGGAAAAACTATGCTCATGGCGAGCTCAGGGGTTATGGACGAAAATTGAAAAAAGAGCATCGGCCAATTGCTATGCTCGTGGCAAGTTCTGCGCCTCTAGTCGGGTACTACACACTTCATTAATAGTTCAACAAGGATTGGTGAACTTACCTAGTATGTTTGCGTAGGTGTTGATTATTGGTGGAGGACCTTGTGGCCTTCGGACTGCAATTGAGGCTCAACTTCTTGGCGCCAAAGTGGTTTTGATTGAAAAACGAGATCGATTCTCGCGAAATAATGTTTTGCATTTGTGGCCTTTTGTCATCACTGATTTGAAAGGATTAGGAGCTAAGAAGTTTTATGGGAAATTTTGTGCAGGATCTATTGACCACATTTCTATTCGGCAGCTACAATGTCTTCTTCTCAAAGTGGCACTTCTTCTCGGAGTAGAAGTACACGAAGGTGTCGGATTCGAGAAACTAATTGAACCTACTGAAACTGAAGCTTGGAAGGCGGTGACGACTCCAGTGGACCATCCAGTTTCTCAGTATCATTTTGACTTTCTCATTGGAGCTGATGGGCGAAGAAATACGCTAGATGGATTTCGTCGAAAAGCTCTTCGTGCCAAGTTGGCTATAGCTATCACGGCCAATTTTATCAACAAGAAAAGCGAAGGGGAGGCCAGGGTCAAGGAAATCAGTGGAGTCTCATATATTTTCAATCAGAAATTCTTCCAGGATCTTAATGAAGCCACGGGAATTGACTTGGAGAACATTGTATATTACAAGGATGAAACGCACTACTTTGTTATGACAGCCAAGAAACACAGTCTACTTAGCAAGGGAGTTCTACTACAGGTGATTTAGTAAAGTCAACTAATAACTAAGATAACTAATGCGCTTTTTGAAAAAGTTAACTCAAAGTGTCCTTGCTAAATAGTAGTATTTTCTCTGACATTTCTGCGCTTGTAAGACTAATTTGTGTATTTCCTTAAGGATCATGCGGACACGGCCAAACTACTTTCGGCAGAAAATATTAGCAGAGAAAAGTTGATGATTTACGCCGTAGAGGCAGCTATTTTTTCGACTGAAAATCAACTCACTGACTTGGAATTTGCTGTGAATCACTACGGACAGCCAGATGTGGCGATGTTTGATTTTACTGCCATGTATGCAGCCGAAAATGCATCTCGCGTTATTCAACGAAAAGGGCAAAAACTTCTTATGACGCTAGTAGGAGACAGCCTTCTAGAGGTATAGTGTAAAGAAAACAAAACCCATACAAATGCTACACAGTTTCCTCAATCCTACCTTAATTGGGTTACGTTAATTAACGTAACCTAATTATGCTCAAGTTTTACGTTAAATGAATGCAAAATTAATGCGTCGCACGATCTGTTTAATTTTTGCACTTTTCTTTATGACAATTTTTAGAGCTACATTTTAAATCGTACATTGAAAGTCGTTTGAGTCCATTCTTTCCAATTTTTTTTATTGATTGACATTAACGTTTTTTCTTTTTTTTATAGCCATTTTGGCCGACGGGTTCAGGCTGTGCACGAGGTTTTTTAAGCTCTTTCGACGCTTGTTGGATGCTCCGTAGTTGGGCCAGCGGAAACAAGTCTATTTTGGAAGTGATCGCAGAAAGAGAATCCATCTATCGCCTGCTTGGACAAACAACACCAGAAAATTTAAACAAAGAGCATCAAGGGTATACGATTGACCCATATTCAAGATATCCTAATTTGAACCTAAGGGCTGTTATGCCATTTCAAGTTAAGGCTTTTTTGGATACTGATGACAAAAGCTTGGAAGCTGCTGATGAATACTTGAGTCTTCAGCCACAAAGACTGCCTACCAAAAGATACAGAGGTACATAGTACAGTACGTTTAGTAGAGGAATTCGATCAGTGCATGTTTATTTCAGCTTAGTTTACTGCTCTGCTAAAAATATTTCTTTAAATCTTTGCCAATTTGCAATTTATAAAAACAACTTTGAAATATGTAAAAGGAAAATAATTAACCCTTTTTTAACTGGTCAGCAGTTGGATTTTGAAGATATATAAGAAATTATGAAAATTATTTTTTATATTTTTTTTTCTGTAGAGAGTAGCTTGGGTGGAGATGGTGCACTGGAATGGTTACGTTCCCAAGTTATTTCATCAGGTCTGCAAGTGAATAACATCTACGAGGCCTATCTCTCTGGGGACGTTCTTTCTGCCATCATCTATCGTTTCCGTCCTGATCTCATTGATTCTCCACTTATTTCACAGGAAAACGTAGATCTCTTAGAAATGGCGGCATCCCGAAACCAAGTTGCTTTTGACTTACTTCAGGCAGAGTATGGGATCCAGCCGGTAACTTATAGAAAATAGCTTTATACAAATCCAGAGTGCAAAGATTGATCGGTTAATATGCACTAGATTTTGAGTGGTCCCGAATCCGTGCAGATTGATTGCTTGGATCCCGTGACTCTACTTGCTTATCTTTGTGAAATCTACGACGCCTTCAAAGGAGAAATTCCGCAGGTCAAGTATCCTCGTGCGGTGAGTAGTATTAAACAGAGCAATCATTACAACCATTAACCTCACTGTGGTCCTCTAGTTTAGTAAAACGTGTGTAAAGCATACCTCGATTTTCACTCCTAAAAAAATGACAAATGTCATTCCAGAACATAAACCTTTATAAACTTAGTACATGGCTCTTTCTGTAAATGTTTATAAGTAATTAGTCTTCTTTAACTTATTGGTATTTCTATTTTTTTTTTGTTGATATTCATATACTGTAATGCAAAGTACTGCTAAGTAGTAGTGTAATTAACTTTCGCAAATGTGATTGTAATATAAAACTGTTTGGTTGTCATTAGGATGGAGGGGATGAATCGGAGGATACTTCAAGTCGTGCTAGTCACTTTCACCACCAACCCAAACCACTTCGTGGGTCATCGGTGGGTCATAAACACAGTTTAAGTGCCAAGAGTGGACGAAGATCTTCCCGTCTTTCGTCTGGACAAAGGAGTGGAAGCGTAGAAACAGATCAACTTTTGAGCGATTCTTCTAAACGGCATCGAAAACGAAGAAGTGAAGAGAGAACGTCTCGCTCCAGTCTGGTGAGAATTAGTTTATTTTTATTTTTATGATGCAGGTGGTTAGTTAAGAAAAAATTAGTATATACTTAAGTCATAATTGAAATACGTAAGCATACTTGAGGGTTTAAAGGAGGAAAGAGAGCGACGTCGTGCCGAAATAGAATTAAACAGGGTGGAGAGGGAGAAACGGCGAATGCGGACTTTAATTTTGCAACGGGAACGATTTCTACGAAGTATGCACCTCCTCCAGTTAAGTGAACGTCGGGACGATACAGATACTTATGAAGATTTTACGATGCATCTCTACAGACAAACGGCACCTGAGTGGGAAGAACGCTGCAAGAGACTGGAAGAGAAACTTTTTTCGAGCAGCGTAAGGCCGGAGTCAAACTCACGCTAACCTTCCAAAATGTGGAGTTACCTAACAGGGTCAAAGTGTTACTTACTATCAACTTATTAATCTTTGATGTCTGCATGGAGTGGTATCTAAAATTTACTAAAGAAGGAAGACAACGAAAATGTCTAACGCATAAAAAACTATTTATTTACTAATATATTAAGATGTGCTTTGTTGAGGTTTTCAATAGCTTTGTAACTTTTCTTATAACTGGTTGACTTTACAGCCTCTTTGTATATTTGACTAGGGAAAAGAAGAGCGTGCAGCTTCGGGTATGGCTCATTGTTTAACTGACGTTGAGAAGTGCGTTCCTGGACTGGCTCGAGACTTGGAGCAGAAACTCAAAGGATCAAAATTAGAAAGGAAACCGAAAGACCTCATCCGTGCCATTGGAAAAATTGAAAAGAGTGACTGGAATGTACAATTGATTGAGAAGAAAATAGCAGAAAGCAAGGGAAGTGGACATGGGAAGAAAGATAGGGATGACAAAGTTCCGAAGTGGTCCAGAGAAGCATTTGATGACAAGGTTTTGAACTCTAAATATTTGACTTGTAGAAAGTTCTGTCAAAAGAATTCAATTTCTTTCATTAACTTTAAGTTCGCGGTTATGCCGTTTTGCAAACCCTCTGTTTAAAAATTGCATAACCGCGGACTTCGCGCAGATCCGCGGATCACTTTCACTTGTAGACACCGCGCATTGTCCTGGGGCAGCTGGGACGCCCTGTCGTTTAAAAAATAAATTGTTAAAACCCATCAGACAGCATCGTTTCTCATGCCATCGTTTCTCATGGCATGTTTTGCGAGATTACTTTTGCAAATATAAAAAAAATTACAAAACGAGTTCGAACTTTTTTTGACATGTACATAATCCTACAATACGTAAATTGTATTTGTTCATTTTATAGAGAGAAGCAATGAAGCGCCGAATGGAAGGGGGACAGAAGGGAGGAGACGAGAATGCCTTTGACGAAACAATGAAAAACTTGGGTCGTAGACTAAAAGAAGGGAATGCTCTGGATGTGGGACAACGTGGGTCGAACAAGGTATCTCAAATGGCTGGTCATATCGTGGATAAATTTCAGCAAGATACCAAGGATTTGAATCCGACGCGGACAATTGTAAGAATGCCTATTATTATTTCAATTGCCGAAGAGAAAGAATTCTTTTAACAAATTACTAATAAGTATTTAGTATTTTGTATTTTTTTTAAACATAAAATATTTAAATATTTCTACTTTCGCTACTAAAGCTCTTTGAAAAAAGAAATATGTAGGAAGTACTTGATAAGTAAGAGTATTTTACAGTGGAAAAAAAATTTTAAGCAAACTTTTGCCGGATACGAAGAAAATATTTAGAAACTTTTTTGTAGGTGACTCGACCTTTATTTGAGCCCAAGAAACCTTCCTGTGAAATTTGTCACTTTTGTGAACAACGAGTTTATGTTGTCGAACGAATGACTGCCGAAGGAAGATTCTTTCATCGAAATTGTTTCCGATGCGAATACTGCAACACTAGTCTTCGACTGGGTAATATTGACTTCAATTTACTAACGATGAATTTATTAAGGATTCAGTCTACACTCCAGCGTGTGTCGCTTTAATAGGATGTTAATCAAGTTAGCGTTCATGTGTCAATTTAATGAATATTAGAATGAAATAGGTTATGGAGCAGAAGCAAGCATGTTGTTTTTGAAAAGGTTGTTACTTAAGTGAATCTGTGTTACATAAATAATCGCAGATTCGATGAAGAATTAAGGAGGTATTTTTTGGTTGAAAATTACGGAGTAGTGAACCCTGACATTCAACCCGCATTTACGGAGGGTTAACATTAGTTGGCTTTAGAAAAATTGAAGAATTAAGTTTGTTATATTTTGTAGGGAACTACTCGTTTGACCGAGGAGGAAGATACGGCGAGCGCTTCTACTGCACTCCTCATTTTCATTACATTAGTCATTTTGGATGGAAAAAATTTGATGACATGGTGAAGGAAAGTCATGAATCGTTGTCAAGCAGTCCACCTGGAGCCGAATGGATAGAAAGTAGAGAAGAAGAAGAAGTAGACGCTGACGTTGGCCGTGTAGATGAAGAGGTAGATGATTCTAGGAACGATGTGATGTCGGAAGTGTCGCCGTATGCCCCATTTTCCTTTATCCATTTTATCCTTTTTCTTTTATTATCGCTTCTCCTTCTATCGCTTTACTCTCCGCACTCTGAACTTATATGGAACTTTAGTCTTTAAGTCTTTCGGTTATTGGTCAACTAGTATTTGCTTCTTGTGTCCTTCCAGACGGTCCTGTGGTTCCATCCTTGAATCCTGCTCAATCGTCTGATTATCCCACTCTATTCCTTTGCCTTTTGACCTACCCTTACCCGTATTGAAACCCATTTTATCGGAATGTCGCCTCGAAAGCTTTTTTTTCTCATATTTCAAAATTCCTTCAATTTTCAAGATGCAAATTTATTGCAAGAAATCAACGCCTAGCGACAGCTGGACTGTCGTACAAAATCCCTCCAATCAACTTCACTTAAAATGCTTTTATTAAAAAAATTACTTTCTATTCTTTCTTCTTAATTTAATTTATGCACTTTGATTTATGCCTTTTTCAAGGCTTGGGAATCTCCTGGGACTTACTAGCTGTAGACCTGCCAAAAGTACTCCCTCAAAAAAATAACCTTAGTTGAAAAATCGCACTAAAATTTAAATATTTTGCGTAAAAACGTTAAAATTTTTTCAAGGTTTGAATATGCTCTGTCAAGTAACTGCAAAAACAAATACAAAACATTAAGCAAAACATTATTTTTGGCAGGTCTAGTCTGTACATTAGTTTGAGAATTTCTGCATTTTTGGCTCACGCCTACTACCTACGCCTATCTTTTCCATTTCACCACTTATTAGTTCACTAGTCTTAGGCATTGGTATCACTTTTGCATGTTTCGCTGCATAAAATGTTCCTCTATTATCCTTCCCAATAGAACTCTTCGCACCGACAGATTCATTTCAGTAGGTCATGAATGTAAATGGTCATTTGACGTTGAATTTTGTATGACGATTAGCTTCTGGTTGAAATGGAGGAACGTGGCACTACCCCTGAGCGTGTAGAATTTGAGAACTCGATAGATTTGGCATCTGAGGAAGAAGTCTTGAGTGAAATGGACGAGGATGAATGGACCGACAGGAATTTCGGAGCGTCACAAGGGGACAACAATACTTCCGACGAAGCTTCGGAATTGAGGCATGACTGACGTTGTTTTGATCCAAAATGTTCGATTTGTTGCCCTAATAAAACGAATTGTTCTAATATGATTCTAGTGAGGAGGAGGAGGATCAAATTACGCCTGAAGGAAATCAGGAGGAGGGCAAACAGGGTAGAATACTTGGTAATGAAAAAATAACTAAATAGACTCAGTTTTTACTTATCGTATAACTTTTCTTTTGAATCAGACGGAGGCAAGTGGGAAGAGGAATCTGATTCTGATACTGAAGTTGCTTCTGGTGAAACATCAGAAGACGAGGAAAATGACGACGAGGAAGATGAAGAGGACGAGTGCGGTGGATCTACTACAGAAATTGAAACCGATTCAGAATTTGCTGAAGATCCACCGCAAACAGTGCCTGGAAGGGTTCCAACCATTATCGTCGATGAACCCGAACCACTCCTCACACGTTTTTTGGAAATTCAACCCAAAGGAAGCCCAGTACATCGTCCCAATATCTCTACTAAGCAGTGTAGAGTCCAAGAGGAACCACCAAAGTATCAGGATTTAATTTTAGAAGAACCACTACCACGGGTCATTCCCCGAGCTTTACCAAGAGTCTATCCAATTCCTAAGAAATGGGATCCACTTCCAGATCAAGGGAAAAAATCATTGGAACTTAAAACGATGTACCTTCATGGACCCATTCAACCACCTCTAGGTGCGAATCCTAAAAAACCAACCGATGCAGCAACGCAGAATCAGTTTTCAAGTGTACTGGATATGATTTCTGAACAACAGAAAAGATTGCAACCAGCGCCTAAACCATCACCAGCAATGCAGGCCTTTCTGGAAGGAACTGATAAGTTGAAGAATCAAATTTCAAGGTTTCCACAACCTAATAATCAAGTGACTATAATGCCCAGAGCAGCACAACTCCCCCCTTGGTCTGATAAAACATCTGAAATTCCTCAATGGACACTGAGTAACAATAGAATTAACATTGAGAAAACATTGGAAGCTGAAAATACTGTTAAAAGTGGAGAGAAGCTAAGTCCACTAGGAGAGAAGGTAGATGCTGAGAAAGAAGTTAGTTCTCCATCAAAATTAGCAGAGAAGCAAGAGAGTCTCGAAACGCATTTTCTAACGTCAGAATCAACCACAGATACGACAATATTGGCAGCTCCAATGAACGATGACTCAGAATCTGCAGATTTTTCGGATGGGGAACTTACTGTGTCAGATTTAGAGGATGATTTCCCAATGAGGCCACTTTTGGACCCACCGCCACGTCTCCAACTTCAAGATGAATTTGGAACTAGTGTAGCTGTTGATTTAGGCGATGGAAATGTCGGAACTACACTTCCATCTTCTGATTCCATAGATTCTTTGAATTCAGCTCTCTTTTTAGAAACTGAAATCTCTGAATGGGCTGATCGGGATAAAGGGAATGAACTCCAGAGGGAAAGACAGTCAGGGGAGCTGACGGGGCTGGACTTTGAGAGTTTAGATTTCATGGATGGGAGTCCAGATGACCTTCTTCAGTCTCTCTCTATGCGTGACGGATATAGTCGTCTTGTGGAAGAAGGGGTACTGTTGGCAGAAATATGCAATTTTTATATTCTCTTTCAAAATTGTTAGTACAATGAAAATTACAGAAGATAATTGCGTGCTTTTGACTGTATAGGTTCCAAGTCCAGTTACCGACGTGGAGAGCTGGAGCAGTGTGACCACAGGAAGTTCCCAGACTGCAACGCCTACATTTCCCGCTTCCCCGAGTCCACCGGCTCAATTGAATGAAATTGACGAAGCCAAAAGTGGGCGTGTAGGAATGTCATCTCCTCTAGAATCTATACCACTGGATGAATCTGCTACAAAGATCAACCATTCTCAGACGAAAGATCTCTTTCCCATATATTTACCGCCAGAAGAACCGAATGAGGATTCAATACAATTTGACCTTCTTCCCGAGAGTCCAACTGAAACCAAGGCTGGACTCACGGCCACGTCTCCTAGTACAGCCAGAAAACTTGATCAACTGAGTAAAGAAAGGGCTAAGGAAAGTGAACTCATTAGGCTTCTAGTTCTTGGTAGAATTACAAAAAGTCGACGACCATCACCACCATCATCTTCCCCGTCTTCGTCTTTTGAAATTAAAGCGAAGGGCAATTCAAGTCAGGAATACTATGGAAGTATCACGCCAACTACACGCCTAGTTCGTTCTGAGCCTTTACCTCAGCGTCCTAGTCTGTTTAAAGTTCCCCCGTTGCCTATTACCTCTATCACAAATCCACCCACTCCGGTTAATCCGACCCACCGACTTGTCACACCGCCAAGCCCGTCGTCAGTGGAGACAGACGTATCTTCTAAGGGAAAAGCATCAAATTTCTATGGCTCTCTTCCTAATATTTCTTTTCTGTACAATGGAAGCACAACGCCTGGAGGTCGACCGCGTGATACAAAAGGCAACAGTTTTCTGGCGGGTACTGGTTCAAAGAAATGGGATGATTACACACAAGTATCGGCTGATCGCCTACAAGCTAGGACAGCAGCAAGACAGCGAGCACGAATGAAAAGTGATGCTGAGTTATTGGGTATTACATTGGCTAATAGTCCCACGGGACTAGACCTAACTATGTCAGACTTTAGACATAAACTTCTTCAACGTAAACTCAGTCAACCTGATGGACACGTTTACAATTGTCCGGTAGGAGTGGAACCTTTTCGTAGTGAGCCACCAACTCCATTGACCCCTACGGGTCACACTTTTATGGATTTTAGTTCAGATCACAACTCGAAATCAACAGCGTCCACTATTCGATACAAGGTAAATCGGAGCATCAGCACTGGTGATGAATATCGTCCATATTGCAAGACGACTCTATCACTCGACACGAAACAGTTACCACCGCATTACTGACAAACTACTTGGCTACTAGCGTTCAAAAGGAAATACTACCGTTGAACATATTTTTTTCTGCGTTACTTCAGCTATTGTTAGGCTATATCATCTTCTAATATATATTCGGCATTGATACATTTCTGAATGAACTCAACCGATGATGGAAAAGTAACTGGATAACGAACCAATTATTACGGTTGAGTACGCGGGGGCTTTCAATTATTAGAACAAAAGAGTTAATAAAATGCATGCTGATTTTAATGTTTCATACGCTGGCCTAACTATGGTGATAATATTGATTGAAAGTCGATGCTTCATGCGCCATTACTTTTCTTTTTCATTTTTAACATGTAGCGTGTGAGTCGTCATATGGCAATGTCATTCGCTTTTCGAGGAAAGGGGCAATTGGGCATTGATTTGGGAATCGATCGGTGTACCTGACTTCAACCCACGCCTACTACCTCCTTCGGACAGCCTCTTTAGTTCGTGTTTTGGAAAGGACACAAAAAGGTAAATGGCTCTTCTAAGACTAGATGACATTATCAACAAGAAGAAAGATTCGACTCAAATACTTGACCTCTCACGAGTCAAGATCAAAACGAAGGAAGAATTCGAAAAGTATGTTGACAAAGTACCTGAGTTCAAAATTAGGCCAGAAAAGGTTAGTACAAAAAGATTTCCTATCTAATTTCCCATTCCAGAAACTAAACTAAAATTAAGAAAAAAATTAATTAAAACTAAATTAATATTTTATTTAGGACTTAAATTAACGCCTAAATTGTTTTTGTTTTGTGTTTTCATTTTCAATTGATGAACGTTGATGTTCACGAAACTTAACCCTCTCGTCATTTTTTTTGAAGATTTTCAGTAATTCGTTAACATTGACAAGTTGTTGTAAACAAAATATTTCTAGGTACGACGGGAAGATGCGTTAGTTCGTGACAGTGACTTTTCTTTCGTCTCCAGTCGAAAAGACACGAAAAGTCGGTTGAAGCGCAAATTTGTATATTCTGATCCTATTCCACCTTCTATGCAGTCAGTCCGCATTGAGGATTTGGCTGCAGTTGAAATCAATTGGCGCATGCTCACTGTATGTCGCCCTAAAAATCGTCTTGAAGAGGACTTTTTCAGCCGTATTGTCCAATTAGCCAAACTGCGTTTGAGTACTACCAAACATGAAACAAGAGTCTTGGCATCTACAGCGCGTGGACTTCCACCAGCACAAGCGCATCTGGCAAGTCTTGGAATTGCTGTAACAAAGTCCAAACGTGGTACTCGAGAAACGAGGATTAAGATTTGTCGCGAATGTGGTGAAGAATTGTGCTCTGGAAAATACTGCAAGGATTTTCCATACGAGTCCTACACGCGCATGATTATGGACAAAGAAGATTTGGCCAAGGAAGAAGAGGAGGAACTTGGTTTAAGCAAACCACGACGAAGTAGTAAAATAGTTGCAAAATTAAATTCCAAGGTTAAAACACCACGAAGAAAATTGAAAAAACGGAGAAAGAAAACTAAGAGAAAAAAAGAAAAAGAAGGAAGTACCGAAAGAAGTGAAGAACAATAAAAGTAATTTCGTGATTTACTATTTTCTAAACTCGTTAAAAGTGGTAAAAGAAATTGGGGTAGGGCATCTTTTGTTTTGTCTTTAGTTAGGCAGGCAGAAGGTCAAACTCATCCGAGACGAAGACCATGGGCACACTGAATTCGTCAACGAGAGGTGTAGCTTTGGGTTCACACAATCCCACTTCTTTCATTTTCCATTCCCAGTCCATTTTCTGGACGGCATATAGGGATTCGGCTTCATTGTGATGTCTCAAAACCATTGCTTCCTGTAACAACAAACTCAGCATTGTAATTTTGATGTAGCGTTTTACGGAAATACGTCATTAGCTTGACACCAGAACTGAATTAGAAGTCGTAGATCTACTTTTAAGTGGCTCTTGTTCGGGTAGAGCTATTAGTGTCAAGCTAAAGGACATAAAACTGCATGTTTGAATTAAATTTTTAGTGATGTACTTTGATTTTCTCCCACTTATCATCGACATCTTGTAACCAAGATAAAAACAGTCTTCCATTGTATCTCGATCGAATACTATTCGTATCTTCTGGTTTCTCTTCCTGCTCAGGGACAACCAGATTGTAAACCTATAAAAAATAGGAAGTCATGATTAGTCGGAACAAAATTAAATAGAGACCTCTCTGACCTCTTCATCCTTCAGAAAGGTGCAGACAGAAAAGGGCACTGCTTGATTGGACAAGGCCCTGGCAGCCCTTCCATGTACTCGTAAAATTTCCTGCTCCACACTCAAAACTAATTTTTCCTTTTCAACGACTTGCTGAAGACGGAGACGATGTCGTTCCTTTTCTTGTTCGACGAATAGTTCCTTCAGAGGAGGAGGAAGTGTAGGTGGGAGAGCGTTACTTGGAACTGCCATGTGAGCATTGGGCGTAGTGCTTAACACGTATGTTCCACGGTTCATCAAATAGTCTTTGAATCCTTGTGGAGGTTTTGGTTGAACAGGAAATAAGCTTTGACGTCTTTTTTCAACCTGAAAGTAGTCCAATACAAAATGGCTAATAGCCTCCAATCAAGGAAAACAAACAGTAATTTATACCAATTTAAAATATTTTGCCAATGAATTTTTTTTAATCTTATGGCTTACTTGTTTTCGAATATTGAGGTACATTTCAACACAGTTGAGCGTGGGACACGGTGGTTCTGATGGGTTTGATCCCGGCGTTTGTGTTCCAGGCCCTTCTCCACCTTCTCCTGAAGTTGAACTTGACGAGCTCACAGCGGAAGATGGTGGGAGTGGAAGGTCTTTGACCGATTCTTTGCCATCCTTGTCCTTTTCCCGGTCCTTATCTTTATCCTTGTCTTTCTCTTTCTCCTTTCCTTTTAGCTTTCTCTTCCGTGGATGGAGTTCGGGTGGGTCTTGTGTTTTGACAGGCACTGGAGAACATTCAGGACCCGATTCCTAAAAAGAAATGGAAGTATCATCACGTCGACGTCATGTTGTAGAAAGTTTAAAAAGAAATGATGAAAAGCTAGTGAACAAGGCAAGTGTACCTGCGCAATGCTAGAAATCACCTCCGCTGCAACCGGGTTATTCCCATCCAACTGTGTTGGTGATGAACAAGTGCTTGTCTTTGGCGAAGTAGCAGGAGATGCCTGAACTGTAGTTGCTATGCGCTGAGAACTTCTTGTCACACGTGTTGGCTTTTCCTTTCCCAGCAGAGACGGACTTTGAGTTCCGTCTATGGCAGACCGGTCATCTAGGATCAAATTAGTTGAAATTCCTTCATTAGATTTGGTCGACTCTGCGGCGTCCGTTACAACTGAAGATTTAGGAGAGTCATTACAACTACTTCCCACTTCTCGCTGTTTGTCTCTTCCCACCTCCAAAAGTTGGTCTGAGGTTGCTTTTGGTTGGACTGTTTCATTTTTATCCTTTGTGTTCAATACACTGGAGTCAGGAATTCCAGAAGAGTCAGCAGAAGACACTATGTAAGGAAAAGGGACTGCTGCTGTCGTAGTGACAACATGAGGTTGTGCTACAGTATTCACTGACTCTGCTTGGCTAGTACCAAGACCTGTATGACCTTGAAAAACGATTTTAATTGGTGGAACTTTTAGAGCAGAATCGACCGATGAACGTCCGCTTCCCGGCTCATTTGAATCGCCGTCTTTCTCTTTGTCGACGTACTGAGTAGTGGTGCATGGACTTGCATCCATATCAGTGCCACACGACGTTTCATCATCTTTCCGGACTTTCTTGGCTTTGGGACTATCGTCAGATGAAGAAGGGTCATTGAGTGTAGCCGTAGAAAGTTCTTTGACTCTCTTCGTCGCTTGGGACTCTACGGTTGATTCTGAAATCGGACTGCTGCTTGAAGGCGGCGTTTGTGCCGAGTCAACAGTAGTCGACCCTACATCGCCAGAACAATCGTCTTTAACATCGCCTGATTTCGAATCAAATGTTACACTGCTAACAGAGTCCTGTTGCTGCGTTTTAGTTTCTGATGAGCTACTAGTGGTGCTTGCAGTAGAATTCTGGACTTCTTCCTTCCCTTTGACTGAATCCATAGATGTTTCTAGTAATTCAATTAATACCAACTGAAATTAGTAGTGCTTTTATACGCTGCTGACTACGCACGTTGCACGTAGAGTTTTGAAAATATGTCGGTTTGAAAATACGTTCAAAGAATTTTAATTTAATTACGTCGACCAATAGCAGGACGAGCGAGGAGAGGGGGAGAATGAAGGGCAAGGCTTTGTATTTGATAATCGTTACGCGTAAGCTAAAGAAAATGAATGTCAAATTACCAACGCTGCGCTGCGCCCCGTTAAATGGGGCATAGGTTATTTTGCTTATGATCTTTTAGGGAAGTGCTCCTTACCACTACCACTACCACCAGTAGCCACTGTGAATAAATTGTTAAAAACCGTTGGGATGGGACGAGTTTCAATTTTAACTTACCTTTGAGTGGTCAAACAAGTACGAATCGTAAAATAGGGCCAACCGTGCGCGCAGGTACTACAGAATCGATAACAATCAATTAGGAATTACTATTTACTGTAAATTAACACTGACCCAGACCTGAACTAAATGCGAAGTTTGATTTAAAAAAAATATCGCCGCAGGCCAATGTTTTGAATTGGGGGAGTGGGAAAAGCAAATGCCATTCCATTGTTTTGGCATCTCAACTCTCGAGAGTCGAGATACACCGAGTCCACCCCAAACTTAACAGAAAGTCGAATCTTGCTGTCCTTCTTGTGCGGTATATGACTTAACTTACTAAATAAGTTAACTATGTAACTGCTACAACTTTTTTTCTCACCACCACCAGTAGATCACATCATAAAATTTCAATCAAAAGTTGACAACTTTTTTCGCTGAATTCGTTGTTACTCTGCGTCTGCCCGGAAATGTGGGTCACACACACACTCACGTAATCGGGTGCCGACTGGCATTTGCAATTCGAAGCTAACCGAAATGATTTGCAAGCATCTTTTGCCAAATCAGAATCAATAACGTTAGAACAAGAACTTTTGTTCGCGCTAACTAAACACGAGATAATTGAATCATCTACTAAAAAATTAATAACAGATAGTTATTAATTATCAGACTGCTTTTTGTTTACAGGTAATTAATAAATATTATTAATTACTTCAGCGTTTAATGTTTACTCAAACTGCATTGTCTTTTAATAATTTGCGTAGCAGCGGCAAAACCAGAGGAACCATAATGAACACGTGATAGGTTAACTCACTTTCCTCATTTGTCATTTGGCATTGGAGGAGGAGACTTCAATTCAACGTGAATGTAATTGTAAACACATGTAAAGTAACAAAGTAGTAAAGTTCATAAACAATCTTAAATTGGTTAAAGGTTATTCCAATCTCCGTAAAATATTCCAATTGAATTGGTTTATTAGAAAAGAAGACAGCAGCAGGGCGAGTTGGTGTTTAACTTCCGATCAATTAGCCGCATCGGTCTTATTTTTATCAACTAAAAGGTTAAAATGCCGAACTCACAAATGGTAAGACTACGTACAATATCAACAGCTAAGTTAACACTGTTAACTTAACAGTGATTACCATTACTAACTCAAGTCTTATTTACCGGGTTGCCGGGTGTTGTGTAGCAAAAATTGGCCAGAGAAATCTTAAGTCACGTCCTGTGTTAAGCTTTGTTAAGTAGGTTTCTCTTTTCTCCAAACCTAATAACTTGGAAAATTTTTGCTACACACCACCCCGGGTTGCCAGTTTGGTATCGGGAAACATACAACTTGTACAAGCTCTTATTAATGTTTTATCTCGTCAAGCAGCAAACTTAACTGAAAGGGACGTTGGTTAGAAAAATTTTCAAGTTATACATTTCCCGATCCGATACCAATCCCGGCCCCGCGGCTCGGGAAAAAGTGCAGTGTGATGTTGAGATTCTGATTTAGCTGAAAAAATGTACCTGGACTAATTCGTGAGATTTGTTTAGCAAACTGGTTGTCTTTCCGATTATACGTATTTATATCCCATCCAATCTCGTGTTTGGTTCATCGACGTTTTTTAACATATTTAGGATGTCGCCGGGATGTACAAAGGTGCGAACCTACTCACTCGCCCAGCGGATGAATATGAAAATGACGTAAACACTCATTAACTTATTTAACAATAACATTGTGAGGTTTATTGAATATTAATAAAGTGTTTTAAATACTATTTTTAGATGAATGTAGAAGCCCTTTGGGTTCGTCAAGCTTGTGAACATGCTGATATCTACTACAATGTGAGGGAGACGTTGATTTCTAGCATAGTATTTATTTTTCGATTCGATTAACGCAACGGGTTAATTTTTAGAAGTTCCTTTCAATCTCTAAGAAATCTGATGTCTTCGTTGAACTCAAAATATAGCCTTTTATTTTCTTATTCCGTAGCTCATCAGCACTGTGAATCCACGCTATTTGAAACTAACTCAGAATGACGACCGAGTTTTCAACGCTTTCCTGAAATCATTTCCAAACCAAAACCTTTTTGTGATTACGGAGGAGGATTTAAAGTCTGAGAGTAATAAGAAGGTTAGCCATTATATTTACTTAAAAACTAACTAAGCCTGCAGTGCATTAACATTTTTACTAGAAATGGCGGGAGTTTTGTGAAGAGTTCAAGGACCTCGACGATTACAGTTTTGGCACTTTACTGCGAATGAATGTCAGCGGAGACTTTTCCGAGACGAACACAATCCTTGTCACTCGTATTCAATTCCTGGCAATCGAGATTGCAAGGAATCGTGCGGGATGTAATAATGGAATTTGGGCTGTTCAAGCGGGAAAATGGGAGGAGGTTCAACCCAGTTGACTGAGATCAACACGTTAATTAATGATAACAGAAATATATGCTCAATACCTGGTTAAAAATTGAAATATTCTTTTAGGTAAATGTAAAGCGTCGAGGCCTTTTATTATAAAGAAAGTAACAAATAATTTGTTGTAACTTTGGTTGCACCAGTTTCTAATCTCCTAGTAATTGCACTTTGTTTCTAAGGAATTTCTGGATTAGTAAGTAGTTGAGCGGTTGAATATTGTGATTGTTCTTGGATCCTCAAACGATTGTTGGCTTTACTGGACCCCATGCTCCTGCGCCATCAGTCGTATCATCGTCCGCTTCCTCTGATGGAGGTGGAATTTTATGTCGTCTATCAAAACAAACTATTTATTTCCTCCATCAATGTATACTTAATTTTTAAGCTTACGATAGGTACTTTGGAGGAAGTTGCGGTGGTTCCTTTCCCTGAGCTGCCTTCCGTTCGTCATATTCTTCGAGTAAATAGTCAATTTCTTCTGGGGTCAATAACCTTGGCTCATGCGCAAGTACTTCGATCAGCATTTTCAATTCAATATCCCGGAGACATTGTATGGCTAGCATAGGATGAGTATCCGCACCCTTGGTAAATCGAAAGTTATTCACCCTTCGTCGCAATTCCCGGATATCCGGCGGAAGTGTAGTGTATTCCCACTTGTAGCCGTTCTCTGCATATGAAGACATTTGGAAGGGAAGATTATACTCATTTTCTTCTCTCAATTGTTGTCCGTCTTCTTTTCGAAAATGAAATTGATCCAGCAATCCCATATTTCGATGAAGTTCTCGTAATGGCCGATGACCACTTTGACTTTGATCATCTTCACGACCGCTAGAACAGTCGGAATGAATAGAACTACTAAGAGCTGGAGACACTGGAGAAGAGTCCGTCACGTAGGCTACAGATGGTAAAACATGGCAATGGAATTGATAATAATGTCAATGGAATGAAATTGGATGTATTGCGTGTGTACCTTGTCGTCTCGAGTTGCTTTTCTTTACGCTATATTTTTCAACATCCTCGGTTTCAAATGGTTTAGTAACTTCGTTCTGAAACTGACCCATGGAACGGAGTGAACTAGTAGAAACATAAGGAAATAGATGTTTGGCAGACAGAGTAGGCAATGGTGGTATGAGATCAGCAGCTTTATTCCCGACGACACTATCTGTAAAATGAGCGATTTTCTATTGAAAACGTATCTGATATGCGGATATGCCTAAACTCCCTTCTTACTGGGTTTTCACATAAACACGAACCTGGTTTTAGAAGCAGTTGTTCAGTTGTTGACGTTCGGAATTCATTTTCACTCTCTGGTTTTCCAATACTTTGGTTATCACTCCATGCGGGCTCGTACCATGGAGAAGAGTACCCGTGATGTGGTTGAGAATGAAAACCTTTGGGTTGACGGTTCTTATCAAGTAGTGACATCGGTGGAATGCGTGAGACGTCGAATGAAACATCCTGAGTAATATTCTGTACAGTACAGTCACGACTATATCCACTTATTCCTGCTAAACTCATAGGAGGGTTAGGGTTAGGGTTTAGCAATGCACCGGAATTGTTCACAGAGTTATCGTGTCTGGGAATTGGCGGCGTCCCGAACCCCGACGAATGCGAGGATTCACTGACGGTTGACTTTGCCTCATAGACTTGAATTCTGTCTAAACTACCAGATCTGCTATAAATAAAACGAGATTGTTATGGACACAGACAATACGACCGCTTATGGATGCTTTTGATTTACAAGTTACCGTTTCGGTGAATTGCACGGGAGTGACGCCACCGGCAAAGGATCGCCTTTGCAGAGTACGTGTAAGTCTGGAATTGTACATGAATGAAATTAAGGTTATTGATAACCAGTAGTGGTATTGTTTATTGTATCTGCGGAAGTCGATAGAGGTTACTTAAAAATTACCTTGAGTCGAAGACGATGTGGACGGAATATTTGTTCCACTTTTGGCTGCCTGACGACGAAGTTCCGAATCTCTTATAGTGACTGTAAGGGATCTACCTCTAGTAGTACCGCTACTACTATAACCACTACTTCCTGCTGGAGAACTCGCATTTTCTATTGAAGACAGACATTTAGTAACGTTGCGCTTTATATCCTCCTGCTTCTGCAGTACGGGTGTTATGGTTGGAAGAGTGCAGTATCCTACCAATTCGGATTCCTAAGAAAAATGTGAATAAAAGATGCCTGAACTCACTTTTTAAGCCATGCGACGAAATAATAATGAATTGAATAATTCAATTTGAATTGTACCTTTTGAACAAGTTCCTTGAGCTCAGCTAGTTTTGCAGTGCTGCGACGAAGAAGGTGGAGCAATTTCGTACCAAGGATATCAACCTTGGCTGGTGTTTTAGGTTCCATATCAATATCTAAATGGAAGCACCAATTGAAGGATTGTCACAGCATAAAAACAATTCGAATAGTTAAAACTTTGTATAAAATTTTTATAAAATAAAATATAAACCCGCAAAACTTATAAAGGATCTGCTATTGTAAGGTAACTAACAAGAAAAAACTGCACAGCTGAGAGCAAAGATCGGCACGAATCTTAAAATCTCAAACGATCATTACTTAAGCTCATAATCATTTAGGAATGACGCGCCGAACACAAAATCGTGCACCCGAAACCGGAAGTCAACTACACTAACCCATCATCTTAATTGCTACATAACTTAACCCGTTGAGAGTTTCTCTGTTTCTTAACTTTTAGTAAATTTTACTATAGTGTAGTTAGTAAAGTTAGTACTTGCATAAAACAATAGGGAGGAGTTGTATGTCACATTATGAGCAAGTGTTTGGATGCCGACGTCTTGACCATAGATAAAGAAAAGGTTGAAGTAACGTTGCAGCGATGATGGATGAAACGTATTTAAGACAGACAGACGGTCCCCGTAACTTGTTTTTATTTTTAATCCAATGTAGTCATGTCACCCTAGCTCTTTTTCTTCGTTAAGTATGCATCCAAATCTTTAATTAAAAAACTTTTGGTAAAAAAAAAATTTCTAGATCCACTTTTTTGTATCACCCAAATCTTCAATAAAAATTTTTTAGAAAAAAATTTTTGTAAATTTTTTTATTTTTATCAACTTTTCTATATCATCCAAATCTTCAATAAAAAATTTGTAGTTAAAAAAATGGGCATTTGTTGTCAAACTTCTCGTCCATTAGGTAGAATATAAGGTTAGTAGGCTTGAACACAAATGTTAACTGAGCGTAAGCGTGAACCGTACGTTATACTCAACCACAACTGGGCAACTAAACATAATGGTGCGTGGTGCCGCGGCATGCCGTCCCGTCGTGTCGAAAGGGAATTGCCTTGGTTGGCTAGAGTCGACAGCCGGTCAGCTGCAGTGGTGTGCCCGACACCAAAATCCCGAATCTTGCAAGGTACGGCGTCCGAGCCGAGCCAGGGCCCGAACCGAACCTTTGACCTGGCACGGTGCGGTACGGCATCGAGAGAATTTGCAAAAGATTCGGATCGGCCACTATTTTTTAATGGTACGGTGCAGCACGGTGTCGGAAGGTTTTGCCTTGAGATTCGGCGCGGCTCGGAGCCTATTTTTTCTTGGCTCGATTCGGCACGGATTCGGAGCATATTTTTCGTGGCTCGGCTCGGATGGTTCGCCGAGCCGGGCAATGCACACGTCTGGCTCAGCTGATTAAGTGGTGCTAATTTCGCCGTTTCTAGATTAACTATTACCGCGCCATTTATTTATCGGGAGGTGTTCCTACTTTTTGGATGTGTTCCTTGAACAAAGTCCACCACATATTTAAACTAATTCCAACTTGCTCGCACTCAGTGGCTCAAGTGGTGTCGACAACGATTCCCGGAATTGGCCTCACAGCTAAACATTGGAAACAGAATACTAGTAGCTACGCGATACGGGTTAGAGGTTTTTCATTTATTACTTTGTTCTAAAAGTTCCAGCGATTTCGCCATATAAATTCAACTCGTTAATAATTCAATTTTTTTTCGTGCTCGTAGGGAATGGCTTCGGAAGTAGATAAAGCAAAGGCGGCTACTCCCACTGGAGCCGGTGAAACTATTTTCGGAAAAATAATCGACAGGAAAATTCCTGCCAAAATTATTTATGAAGATGACCTTTGCATGGCATTTCATGATGTGAGTCCACAAGCCCCTGTCCACTTTCTTGTTATTCCGAAGAAACGGATTTCCATGTTAGAGAAAGTAGAACAAGAGGACAGCCAGGTAGTTTGCAATTCTTCAGAATTATCGGATTTTAATTAAACGACAACCCTTTTAAACTCATTTATCTTTTTAATCTTTTGGTGAACCAGCTTTTGGGCCATCTCCTGCTGAAAGCGAAGACTTGTGCTGAAACATTGAATTTAGCTGACGGATATCGTGTGGTCATCAACAACGGACCGAATGGATGTCAATCTGTTTACCACCTTCATCTTCATGTACTCGGCGGAAGACAAATGGGCTGGCCTCCGGGATAATTAAATTGGACTAGAGAACCGATTGTATTTAGATCAAGTCACATAGTAAGAAATGATAAAAATCCAACTTATTCAACCCAAACAATAATTTCTTAGTTGACAATTTATGTAAAGAGAGGATGTGTAACATCAAGAAAATTTTTCCTAAATTGCCCTTCTGAGAATCTCTCGGCAGACGTTTGCGCCTGATTGCGTATAATCGCTCGCCTCGCTGTGGACATTTGTATAATGTGTTTAAGGGCTTCAGCGTACTCCAATTCATCCGTAGCCAAGAATGCAGTCCGACACATTGAGAAATCCACAGTGATATCCTTGGATGTCCCACCAGAATTGTGCCCCACCGTCAAAACACCAGCCGCCATGAATTCTACTATATCTGCACTCAAAAGTTTTTCCTTATCAATTAATAGTACCTAGCTTTGTTTACCCTAACACTCCGTTTAATCTTACCGATACTGAATGGATCCGAGGCCAGAGTATGGATCCCCATAACACTTTTTCCCAATTCTGTTATAACTTCTTCATAGGGCAGGTTAAGTTTAAACGATACATTGTGTTCCAATGACAAATGCTTCGTGAGATCTTCCATATCCTTAACTCTGTCCCACTCCTGAGCCGTGTTGCACGTGCCAAGGAATACCATATGAATTCGATCCCATTCATCTTCCCGAAGAAGTTGTCGAAGTTGGAAAAGAGATCGAATTTGAAGAGGGTGATCGGCCTGAGGAGAAAATTGGGCAAGAGAACAAATTTGAAGGAAGAGAGGATCCACTTCGTCTTCTCTTTGGACGTTAGTTTGAAGCATTTCTACAGGGCATGGCGGGTAGACGTGACAGAGATTTACTTCTCCTTCCCAGGCTTCGGCCATCACTTTTTCTGTCCAACTTGAATTAGCAATAACCTTTTGGCAGAAAACAATTAGTGGGACTATCTATCAATTAGGTATTGCGTGGATCCAGCCTTACAATATCAGCCGTTTGGGCTGCCCAGGCAGAGATAAGATGATATGCCTTGGAGTAAGTAATTTTTTGGACGAGAGAAGCATATTTGTTTCTTGAAAAATGGGTGTAGTTTCGACGGTGGTTTGAAAAAGCGTAGAGAACATCTGGGGCTGCAGAGGTCAAGTAACTACAAACTCGGGATCCACCTAGGTACTTGAAAAGGGGAAAGGTCAACGGAAGTCCAACCAAATCTAAATAAATATCTAAAACCAAAAACGCTTTCAATAAGTTTTCCATAAGTAAACAGTGAAGTAGACTCACCAGGTACAAATGCACACAAGGCTTCCGTCGCGAGCGCTACCCCTCCAAGGTTAATTCCTAGTCGAGGAAATCTTGGATAAAATCCACTCTCGATCCAACGACGTCTTTGAAGGTAAATGAAGTCAACGGAAGTCAATGGTGGGAGAATTTGCTGGAGTCGAAGGTTAGCCAAGCTTAATATTTTCTCAGGAGGTGTATCTGTGTCACCCGTGTAGACTACAATACGAGCTTGTGGATACCTTAAATACAAGGTTAACCTTACATTATGTTACACGAAAGCCTCAGGCAACTCTGACCTTTGACTCACCTCGTCTGAATGGCAGAGACGGCTGCCCACAGAATTCGTTCTTCAGGATTTCCATATGCTGTGAACGGATGAAAGATGCCTACTGAGAGGCGGTCATCTCTTTCCTTTTCGATCCCTTTCACTTTCTCTAATTTCTAGACAAAGGGCAAAGGTCATGAAGTAGTGTTAAGAATTTTAGGTCAAAAGAAAACGTAAGTGACCTTTACCTTGATGAAGAGGTAGATAGAAATGAAAAACAAAGAAATGACACTCAGGACAATGGACACTCCAACAATAACAAACGGAAGCATTCTTCCAATTCATTCGTACTTTCACTGACTTTTTCCAAATTCTGATTTCGGCAATACAAAATAAACTGCAGCTTCTCGCCGAAGAACAGTCACTCGGGTTCCGAAAATTTTGAGGATAAGCGTAAAAACTAGACCAGAGAACTTTCACTCGTGTTTTTAAGTAACTTTAGTGAAAACTTCCACATTCCGTGATAGAATACAAGCTTGTACATAATGCATTTACAAAACGACATCAAAATTGCTTCAATAATTAACAATTTAACTAATTTTACAAAAGGAAATAACAATTGAGACTCGTGATTATATTTTTTGCAGGGGTCATGTTTGATGACCTCTGCAAAAAATATTTGCAAAGGGCGTATTCCCATTTAAAAGATTGCTTACTGTTAGATTTGAGGGTTTCATGTTACAAACGTAACAAATGTTTCGCGTAATAGATGAAAAGTTACCCGTTTTAAAAAGAAAAACAAGAAGAGCAACTTTTCGTAGCTTTTAAAAAAAAAGTTTGGATGTTTGGACCAACATGAGAAATAGCATGCGGTTTTAGTCTAAAATAATTAAAGTTTTGAGTTACAACCAACTTTTCATGTAAAGCACGTCCATTGATTTTAATCAATTGAGGGATGACAATTTAATCCTAATGAAAGAGCATAACATTGAGGATTTTCCCTTTAAAATGTCGAGGCAACTGGATCAGACTAAATTCTTAACTCCTAAAATTTAAATCTCCGAATCAATCCCACTTTTTATTATTTAAGGCTAAAGGTACTAAGGTATAGGCAGGCCATAGAATTTAACTGCTTAGAAACTACATTTGCATTGGTTAGCTGTTTAATAATTGAAGTGGTTCCAGATTGGACTTTTTAAATCTGGTGGGAAATCCGGACTAGTGTAAAATAACACCACCAATAATCACCTTCGAATCGTCAATATCATTCATCTTCTCGTCTAACATTTGGCTGTAAAGGGGAGGAGTTGTATAGAATACAGTAATTGGTAGATAATAGCTTTAACTTTTTTTTGTCTTTTCTTTTTATAAAGTTCCTTATTGGTATCGCAGTGGTAGTTAGCAACTCTCTTACGTAACCCATCTTTTTTTTAAAGAGTATTCTTATAAGTAAATCTAAAGTTATTCAAGTAGGAAACTACACTCTTCCAGTACTAACTCACGCAAGGTGCCACTCCTTCAACAAAGGGAAATATTCAGATTTACCTACAAACAAGGAACAAACAAAAATGACTGTTTTTGCCGTACGACAAAAAAAAATAAAAAGTAGAAGTTACTCTGCCAATGTCTGTTTTTTCGGATCTGGTTTCTGCGACGGGATGGCCGTAACGGAAAGTCGTCTGATGTTCGGTGTATCGTAATCTTCCATGCTCATGCTCTTACGATGAATCTTGTCCTTGTCGGCTGCGGGAAGATTTGGTTCGTGCTCTCCGCCTGAAAAAGTTCGTCCTGTAAAAAAACGAAAAATCATAAATGATGTTGAGGGCAATGTAACAAAGAAATTGATTTGTTGCATTACCTCGTTCTACTCCAGGCATCGTCACAGAGGTCAAAAGCCCTTGACCTTTGCAGAAGAGTAGTATCCCCTGAGCCACTTTATCTGGCTAAAGTTTAATAAAACAGTTAATTTTATCCAGGCTGTATCTATATTTGAATAGCACTGAATTTTAATGTTCCACTCACTGCTTCGTTAATAACATCCCCCACGTCATCTACCTTCAGAAGTTGTGTTTTCTGCTTGTCCATTTGTGCATGAAGTATTTGCACAGTAGAGCCAAAGGAGCCCTTTGCTCCAGCCAAAAGAAGCGTGTCAATCTTGAGGTTTTTCTCCAAGAGACCCGAAATGTCTTTTCGACTACAAGAGTTAATGGACTTAATTGACTTTAACTTCTTAAGCCTCAAAGACAATGAATTCATTACAAATTCATGTATGCAGGAAACTTACTGCATGAAGGCATGGACGTAGAGCTTCAAATTTTTGGCATTAATGGCCGATCGAAGTTTCGCCTGGTAATCCTGAATCGTTTTTTCTCTGTCCTTCACAATGTCCTCGTCCTTCAATTGCTGTAAAAAGTAAAGCCCAAGTCAAAATTTGTTATGGTATTCTAAATGACACACACAACTAGTTTAAAACGACACAGAAACAGACACAAGTTAAATAAAACAAAGACAAACTAATTCTAAAAATAGCCTTCATTTCTAGCGCCTTGTGAGAAGTCTGACAAGAGCGGAAGCGCAAGCGTAATTTTCCAAATCATGCTTCTACCAATTCTAATCACCATGTTTCCTTAAGAAACAAGCTCTACTACTACGTATAAAGTAAAATGTTAAGCAAAATTATTAAGATGCAGAGGTGGTTTGTGCACAGCGGGTATGATCCCATTTACCTCTTCCAGGTTCTTTGAGTCGAAAGGTCGAAGGGAAATGACGAACATGTAAAAAGAAAGAAAGACTTGTCAACAAGAGGCTACTTGAGTCATGTCAATTGAGAATCGAAGGCCCTATAGTTCCCATCATGCAATGAGGATGCGCGAAATTGAAATTACATTCCTTTTGAAGCTATCCTCATTGGACTTGCAGAATGACGCCCGCCAGAAACGTTGTTAGGTGGAAATTTTTCAAGTTAAATTTTACGATAGGATTTACGAGAAATGACGTTATGCCTAATTTCAAAAAACCCTAGTAGTTCACTCTTCTTAGTGGTATTATCAATGCGTTGTGTAAATACAGAAACTGTGGACGACGGTGTATCAAAACGACGAAGTATTAGCTTACGTGTCCAAACTTATGGAAAACCAGGTATTGCTCCGTCGATGGATTATGACCCACTGATCCCAACTTCCAGTTGATGAACTACGCAACAAAAAAGCGTCAGAAAAAAAATAGTTAAAAATAAGCACAATATGGAAGGAAGAGCATACTTTGTCCTTGAAGTACTCCATAACGCCTGTTTTTCCAGCAGTGACGTTGACCAGGACGAGACCCAAGCATCGAGCAGCATGGGCCATGCCAAATCGAAGCAAAATATTGGCCCCAGCGCCTTCTCCCAGTCCGATCACATACTTGATGTGAAGAAAGTCAAGGACTGTGACCAAGTCCTCTCCGAGCATCTGCATCGTTGGAAAACTAAAACTGTAAAACAAAATATATAAATATAATATACATTATTCCTCATGAAGTGGTGAGTAATTAATAAGTTGAGATCGAAGTAGAAGGCCATAGCTGGCTATGAATAAAATAGAGACGGACACGTTAATATGAACTCTCCTTGAGAAGGAATGCATAAAATATTAAAGTTATTCATATTTCACAATTTGAGTCCAAGTCAAGTGCCAACGTCAAGCTTCAAGTGAGATACTACCAAGCCTTTCACATCATTTAAACCTTCTTGCCCATCTTATCCAAATCCCCAACGAGCAACCAACAACCAACTTATTCTTCTAATCATCTACAAGGCATTGACGTTGACGTTTATCAATTCAATACCTACTCAAATTCTACTTAGAAAATTGTCTGCGCACAAAAGTAATTTTCGGCAGATGCTACGAATAATTGAACGGGTTGAACAATAGGACATGAATAAAAGTAATTTTCTTATGAGACTCACTCATCTGGGAGGTCAGCCGCATGATCTTCTTGGCCAGGGATGTCCACATGAATGAAGACAGACCTTTCCTTAATTTCAGTCATGCAGGGATGCTCCACAAAATCATGGAAAGACGTGTCTAAAAGAAAAAAAATCGTACATTTAGAAACTTCCATAGCAACAGCTTCCAAAATTTGATGGGTATGCGACTTACGGTTGCATCCCAAATCGTGCACAGTAAGGAAGACAGCTCTTTTCTCTTGTTGAGCCAAGTCTCCCTACGGTACCACATCATCAAATATTAAATAACATTAGGACGATATCCCTTCTTTGGTATTTGGGTTACGAACTAATTATAAATAACATTCTAGCACAATGCAATAAAATATAGGTACTTAAAGTTTTTAAACTGGTACTAAGTAGGTACCTGTATGTAAATGCTCAGCGGTCCACATCGCTCGGTAGGCACCAATTGTTTCTGTAAGTTCAAAACGAAGTTTAATTAGACATTATATTCTAACATCTCAATTCGAGGACACGAATTTTTATAACATAGCAATAATTTATGTAAAAGCCTTCCACTTTTCGCCTTTGCTTTCAAGCTTTACCAACAAAAATGTAAACAAACAAGTGTCCCTCCCTTTACGTTATTCCTCCATCTGTGTCAAATGTCGGCACTACTTTCGGCTCGCTTTTTAATTTGCCGTTTTTTTTTTCATTCTGAGTTTAATCCAATCTTGAATAATAAATTTACATGATCAGTTTGATTCTTGCTATTGGTTTAGTAATACTCACATTAATATATCTATAACTGCGCATTAATCTTAGAAACTTCTGATACAGAGTACAGTTTCTGGGTATTATTATTTGCACAAATATACCAAATATTCGCTGCCATTTATATTAATATATTTGATTCAAAGCTCTTTTGAGAAGGAAAAAAGAATACGTGAGTGACCTAGCAAACTTTATGAAAAACAGCTAATAATAGTCGGCGCAAGAAAACTTATTATTCCATGACACCATTTTAACTTGAAGTTAAATTTAAGTACATTGTTTTCGCGTCGGCAAGCCCAAAACTAACAAAATTTAAGGCCTGTATGCCTAGAAAGTGATAACTTCAAGATTTGGTACTTTATTTTAAAAGTTTAAGTATAAAAATGGTGATTTAAAACGTCAGCGAAAGTGAGGGTAAATAGTGTTTGAAGTGTCTAGCCTAATTCTGACAACCATTTAAAGTAAACAATTTGGGCATAACCTATTTACTGTATTTATTGATTAGATAGAAAAAGAAATAAATACAATTTGTAGTAAATACATATTACGTTTTGGAATTGACTAGGTTTGAACCAAGGTTAAATGAATGCCGACATACGACGACAGTCCCACGTGAAGAGATCACAACAAAAACACGCAACCAGATTCTGTCTGTCAAATATCTGTGTTCTTGATCTTACCGCCTTCTTTAGATTTCTTAGTTTTTTCGTTTTTTCATTTTGAATTGATTTCATGATTACAATCTACAATGTGATTGTTATCTCATTTTTGATAATTCGCTTCACCGGAACTGGATTCAAGCAATTCGACACTCGACGTCGACACCTGCCTTATTGAGACGGGATGTGTGGGGTGGGTGTACTCAGGCCGTCAGGCCATTTATAAAATCACCAATCAATCAACTTGATATACCCAACACGGCACCCAAACAATGGAAAATCGGGTCACAAAGGACAATCACCAATCAGAGGTGTGAGTTGGCTTTAATTTAATGTTAGTTGTCAGGTAGGTGTTATTAAGGAAGAAATTACGTTCTGAGACGAAGGGGTAACAAGGGGCCCCGAATTATTGACCGAAACAATTGGCTGGTTAGGAAATTGTGTAATGCGTTATATGAATGATTACCGCTCCAAGTCTGGTGACGTCCATGCTGCCGCGGCGGACGTATGGCTGATCCGTGCTCCTCTTGCGTATGGACGCATCTTGGCTGATTCTCCTACTCTGCTCTTGACTTACTCGCCTCATATTTGAACTTTGACACGTAGGCACTACGGTAATAGGTACTCGATCAAATCAAATCAATTGAACTTGCTTTAGATGCGAGATAGATGAACCTTGTAGTGACATGAAGTCTCAGTGAGGCACAAGAGCCTTCTTTTCTTGTTGTTCTAAACTTGAGCAATATGACATGAAATTTTGTGTCAAACCCCCGCCTCCTTTAGCCTTATAAATAATTCTTAATTCTTAAGTAATAACTCCATTCCTTAGCAACAACTTGAAGAGATTTATAGAAAGATCGCTGTGACTAGAAATGATCTTTTTCCTATGTGACTAACGCTGCTAGCTAACCATGACATGAATGACACTTTGTCCGGTGTAGTCCGGTAGCGTCCCCAGACACTAGGCTTGTGCTTTTATCTGAGAATCCTCTCATTTGAGAAATCAGAATTCACGGATTGTGTCATTTGAAACTTTTTGTTTTAGTTGTAGACTTTTGTAATTGGTACAAGTGAATTATCCTACGAAACCCTTCTCAAGGTCTCCAGCCACTTGTCATGTGAAGTTTAACTTTGACTTGAGTATTCGCTGTGCTTAAGTTCGCAATATTTCTCGTAATATTAACACCACTTTTTATGACTCGTCTCCACTTTATCCAGGAAGGTGTATGTTCAACTCTGCTCAATTTCTTCCCTAACTCTCCAGTATAACATTGCAACTACATTCTATAATGTTATTCTTATCTTTATCCATCTCTAGGTGCATTATTTGTTCTGTGAATGATAATTAAACCGAAACCTTGAATTCGGGTATTTGCGTTGTGAAATGGTGCTTATGACCTTACCAAATTCAACCTGTCTGCAAGGATCTTGATTCTTGAGTGTTGTTATTAGATTAAAAATATATTTTTTTTAGAAGTGGTAATGTATTAATCAGAGTCATTGTCGCTAATCCTAATAACAAACTCCTTCAGTTTCAGATACAGGAATTTCATAACGGGCTCCTAGTAACAACAACAATATCACTTTCCTCTCCACTACGACAATCAACGCAAAAAGTCAAGAGGTCTGGAGACCTCTGCTTTTTTTCGTTTTGGTTGAACGACCTCCATGGGAAATGCAATAAGACGTTACAAGTTACAACTACAAGGATGCGGTGGTGTAGATACAACAGGCAATTAAATTCCTAATTAATTCTAACTAAGTTTTATGGGTTAATGATTAGGTTCTTATGAAAGTTCGGAACGGGTGTATAAATTCCTTTTTTTTACTCTGTTTACTGCAATATTCTCAAGGATTTCACGGAAAATAGATCTTGGACTACCATAAGGAGATGATGGAAATGAAAATGCGTATTTAATTGGAACCTATTCCCTAGTCCGTGCCAAATTTTTATCGGATTCGAGGAGGGAGTCTGACAACTTTTCAAGTCTCTCAAGTTTAGTCGTCTCAAGTGTAAGTTGAGAATTATTGTTACCTGTGTGTTGATGTGCTGGGTTTTATGATTGATATTGGTTGTACTTTTTTGTCCAGTGTATTCTTTAAGTGACAGTTGATAGTCAATCTAGTTCCAAACAGTAACTGACTAGGACTTATGTGGAGACTACTGGATTTTGGGAGGAGAGTTAAGTATAGTTGATGTTTTTTTTGGGAGTAGGTCTCCACAGCATCAAAAGCCACGGTCTATTTTCTCTGTGCTCATAGGGACTAGTCGAAAGAATTGGCTTCTTTAAAGAGGATCCCCTCTGTCAATGAATACAAGCACTAGGCACTAGATTTTTTCGGAAGGAGTTAGCTACTACAACGTCCTAAGGAATATTGTGCGTGATAGGCTTTAATGACCACATTCGGGGATAGAGATTGCAACTGGTAGGCTTTATTTTTGACTTGAAGATAAAGTCCCAGGTCAAGTCTCCAGGTATAAGGGAGTCGTCAATTGACAAGTATGAAGGACAAGTGTACAGGATCTTAAGAAGTATGATGTTATATTGGATGAGAAGATGTTTGTTTGAGTTGTGACGAGAGATATAGTAGCTTTTGATCAAATTGAAAAACTTTGGGCTGTTGAGACTACATGCTACTTTCTGACTTTGTCCAGAAACCTTGAAAGATCTCCATTTGAATGTAATTGAGAAGAAGTGGAATAGTAAAGTGTACATTGCCTATATTCCTCATATCTTTGCATATTTTCGTGGGCTCATTTGTAACACTTCAAAAAGCAACCTTAAGCTTATTGGCTCCCTTTCCACTTACTCGTCTTCACGAAAAGAGTAAATTATGATTAGGATGAGAGGGAGTTGACCTATCTGTGGACACAGGGCAGGAGACATCCCGGCCAAGTTTATTTTTAGGACGAATATCTTACTTTAGAAAGACTTGATAGAAATAGCGTGAGGCTAAATTAGAAAAGTACAATAGAACCTAAGTAAGCTGTCGGTCACTCTATGGGATGAGTAGAATGCCGTGTTGGGTAAATCAATTCCTCAGCTTTACATGTAGGCTTTTGTTGTTACAAAGGCTTAAGAAAATTACTGCTGTGATTCCCTTTCTTAATTGGTCCATTCCAGTGTCTCTTTTCGTAAAACTGAAGGATGTCAGTAAAGAAAAGAAGTGAGAGTGAAAGCATGTTTTCACTCTGTTGAGATTTGTTTATCTGGAGGCGTAGATGGAAGGAATGTGGGTTGACTAAGGCTATACTTAAGGACAAGTATCGATCCCAGCCAAGACTTCTTTTTTTTACGAACCAAAACTTCCAAATGAACACTTTTACACGGTTTTTTGGAGGAAAAGTTTCTTTCATCTTTGATAACTCAACTAGGCTAATGTACCAACGTTTAAGTAACTTGAGTAAGACGAGCGTGTTAAATTTCATTTGAAATTTAACAGTAAGTTTACCCTATTTAAAAAAAATACAACTAACCTTTTCCATGACTGCGCCTTGTTTCCAATCTCCGTCGTCGATCATCTATTTTTCAAAAGAAGCGTTGGTCGATTGGTCTGAATAGTTGGTTATGGCCAAGGTGTTTGTTCCACAAGGTGTCAAGGATGAGGGATAAGGATTTTTTGCAACCTTTGAACTTTCGGGTTTTGAGTGATAGAAGTCAGCAAACCGCCAGCATCGGCAAGAGACACTGGTTTCCTTTCGGAGGGAACACAGACTGCTTTCACTACTCGTTTACTTTCTCTCTCTTGCATGCAAAAAAAAAGCAGAAGGGCTTGGTAGTAGAATTCCATGCGCATAAGGTAAGACTTTCCCATAATAAGGTCAAAACAAATTGTAGGACGCATGGCGGATTAAGGGATCTTATCCCAAAGTGGATGATCCGTGTGAGAAGTCTATTAGGATCTCTGAGCAATTGTAACATTTCGAACGTAAATGAAACTTGGTAGTATATTGGGTATTTTTCATTTACAATCATGTGGTTGACGTTCGCATGTGGTTAGCGGTTGTGTTTAGGTCGTCAAAATTAGATACTTGGAAGTATGTATACTCTGTTTGATTAGAGTAAAGAGATGGACAGACGGTCAGAGTGACTATCACTAAATTTTAAATTTTCATCGCTCCTGCTCCCTAACCACTTTCTTTCCTGGATGGAGGATGAAAAATAGCGTACTTTTATATTCTGTAAATTAGACCGTGAAAGGAAGTCACAATAGATGGATCTCCGTTTTACCCGCTTTGTTACTTATGAGCATGAGTTTCCGTTTTGGTTGAAAGGTTTTGAGACGTCTGGAATACAAAGTTGGAATAAAAATTTCACTGCTATAGCATCAAATGTCGTAAGTAATTACAAGTGTCAAGGAAGATTCCTGAAAACCTTTGTACCCAATTTTGGCGACCTTCCCATGGGACGGGTGTCGGTTAATAGAAAAGGGTGTCAGGATTTTAAGCCAAACAACGAAATGCAATAAATTACGAAAGAATTGGTCATTGGTCAACCCATTGCTCGCAAGACCTACGTCGAATCAAAGTGACGTTTAATTAAATAGTACTAACGTGAAAATTTCTGTTAAAGGACATTACCGGATTTGGTCAAATTTTCGAATTTTTTGCAAGTCCCAGGCCCCGTGTGTCAAAGCTTGATATTAATGTTGTAGATGACCCTCAACTACCCAAACGGTGCGACCAAACTCTTAATGTGTGTGATAATTATGACCGTGAGTACTAGGGCTACAAATACGAGGGAAAAAACTTTGGGGCCTGGGGAGACATTATTTGACCAAACCCGGTAACCTCCTTTCAAGTAAATTNACTACCCAAACGGTGCGACCAAACTCTTAATGTGTGTGATAATTATGACCGTGAGTACTAGGGCTACAAATACGAGGGAAAAAACTTTGGGGCCTGGGGAGACATTATTTGACCAAACCCGGTAACCTCCTTTCAAGTAAATTGAAATAACTAGTATGTTGAAAATCTAGAGGTTTTTTTTAAAAAAAAAAAGATTAGCAAGATCTCAGTTCTGCAGTTGAAGTTAGTAAACGAATTTAATAATTAACTTTAATAATAAGTTTTGTCATTAATCATGCAGTATTACATTTTTGTATTGAATGGAGTTTCATTAGAGAATCTGTTCATTTCCGTCCAATATCCATTTCCATTCCAACGTTTCTCATGGAACTAAAATTAAATACTAGGCGTTTACTTAAATATTTAAGGTGCGCACGAAATACAGTGTCACTTCCTTTTTATAAAGGATATTGACTGAGTAGATGCGATTTTAACTGAATTTATTTTCGGACTTTCGTTTTTTTTCTTGTAAGGAAGGAAGACAGTTGGCTTGACAGCGCTTGTGACAACAACACCAATACTGACTACTTTCTTCATGACCAGAGGTATTTCGTTGTCTTCAGTTGGAAGGTGGACTCAAGGCAGAGGACACCGCTCGCGGTTGGATTTCTACTCCGGCAGTTACATAATTTGATTCGAATTGCGCTATTTTATTGATTCGATCTTTTTTGGAATGGATGCGTCTTCTTGGAATTGGGAACTACTCTTCCCGCCTCTTCCAAGACTCATTCTTCTCGTAAGGCGATTAACTGAACTGATTCAGGATTATATCACAAAATGAATTTATTTATTTTTGAACGGATAGCGTCCTACTCTTGTAATGGCGGATGAATCCCTTGGCCCGGAGCTGAGAAGCGGTGTCACTGGAGTGACTAATACAGTTAGAAGCGAATCCATTACGTGTCCGTCTTGTCATGTCACAGTGACAATGGGAAGAAGTTTGGAAGGGAGACGTCGATTAGTATGTCCTTATTGCAGAGCTACTTACAATCAACATGATGCCCGGCTGAGGACCGTGTCCCATAGTCGCGATCCGCTTCAACAAATGAGACTTTCGGTAAGTATTATAAAAAAATGCATATGAATGTAGAACAGAATCTGAGGACGGACTACCGTAGTTTTTAATACTAGAATGAATAAGAATTTTTAAATCGAGTAATTGACTAATGCTTACATCTAATACCGCTTAATTCCTAATCAAAGTTGTGAAATGAGTAGAAATCAATATAAAATTTTGGAATAGGTGTCAGAATTTACAGAAATCTGCTGCTGTTAAAGCCGTTATTATACTGATTGAAATGATGTTTTTAACAATTGAAATGATTGTTGGTTCAAATTGTACGGGCAAAAAACATTTTGCTCTTAATTTTTGTAATTTTTTTGTGTATTTGTACGTGTGAGTCTTCGATTCACTTTTTAGGTTTTTTTTTACCACAAAACGGCAATGAATAACCTTGAATCCATCGTATTCACTCAATAGTGATAAAAATGAACTCAAAACGGAAAGTTATTCGGTTTATTGATTGATGTTATGTGTTGATTGATTAGGAGAATGGAAGCGGTGGGAGTGGAATCGGTAGTTTGTTGGTAGGTCGCTTGGGTGGCGTCCGGGTAGGCATTCCTGACGTCCATGCCCTGGCACTCCGTCCGGATTCTTCAGTTTCTTGCAATTCACTCCCACGTTTGGCCAAGGTAAGCCCATCATCGATCCCCATCAGACTGTCATCCTCATCAGCCGAGCAAGCCATATTCATTCAAATTGAACTCTTCGAAACTCATAAGTTGACGTCGAGGACTGTTCTGTTGCCATGGGAACATATTTGACAACAGGACTTCGCTCCTTTACTTTTAGTGTCCTTCTGGAACTTGGTCAAGCGATAGTTCAATTTTTTTGTGTATGCCAACTTTATTAATTTTTTAGGATAGAGACGGTCGATTTGAGATGCAGATGAGCGATGAAGGAGCTGGAAGTGATGGCGGGTTGGGTGAAGTCGCTGAGCAGTTACTTCGATATACGACCACGGAGCACGAAACGACTAGAGAGGATTTCATGTAAGAAAAAAAATGTACAATTTTTGTTAATATTTGAATTTGTTTGGCGGGATGCAGGGAAGCTGTGAGACATGCCACACAGAGTGGGAATTACGGAGAGCTCCTTCGTTTCTACGGAAGAACGTTTGAGTCCTATGTTGACATTTGCTCAACTTTCAGAGTAAGGATTTTTGGGTTCCGGGAAATGTAATGGGATGACTTTCAAAATTACGTGTTTAATTTTTTTGATTAATATTTCAGGCGAAGATTTCAGAATCAGAAGATGCAACTGATTATCAGACCTATCTCATCCAGGAACCTCATCTCAATATGGAATTTATTTACTCTGTCAATGACACGCTGAGGAATTCAGTAAGGAACTAAGAGAACGAGAACCATTTTTTTCATAAAGCCTAATGATTTTATTGATTGGTTTGCCGTGACTCGTAGCCGTCGGTGGTCCAGAAAACTGTGTTGAAGTCTATCGTGAATGCTCTCCTGGATGAAAAACGGAAGTAAGTGTAAAGAAATAAATGAAAAGTAAAGTAAATAAATTAAATAAAATGACGAGCGACTATTTATTCTGTTTTTGCAGATTGTATGCCAAGGACAAGGTGCGTGCTCTTTTTGTGATTCTACAAAATCCTATATTCAACGCTCAGTCATCATACACTGTTTTGGCTCATGTTCTACGCCATATCACTTCGCTACCGAACACTGACCACCAAATGCTTGTCCACTGGTTTAGATTGTACGTTAATTTTTTTCAAAGGACTCTTAAGGAATTGTAGGAAATTAATTTTTTTGAAAATAATTTTTAGATTAGAAGTTGGCCGCCTCCGGATGCTTGTGAGGCAATTGACTCAATTCGTGACCATTCGACAGTTTCCACCAGCGGATAGAACGCTTCCGCCACTTTCCAAATCAAAATGGTGGATTCCGGCAGCTGCGCGAGTCCTTGCTCTTCTCAGTAAAGGACAATCGCAAATATTTATTTTATTGAGTATACTTTTTCTACGCATTTGTCCTAATAGATGCTGCCAACAATGGAGGTCATCCTGCCCTGTTGCACTATACTGAATTTTACAACAGCGCCCTCGACCATGTCGATTTGATGCAGGTATACATTTTCATTCTTTTGATATATCGGTCAACAGAGTGCGTAGCATTCACGGACTTTTCTGGGAAGAAAGCTGAGATGTCATTGTACAAGGATAGGAGATACGAAGCCCTTCTAAAATTATGCTACTTTTGTGGATATTTTCACGATTTTTCTTCGTGACTATTTGCTTGTGAAAAAAAAACTCTTCTACATCTTTGTGATTAATCGGGACATTCGTTGTGTTTTAATATTGCAGTCCTACTGGACCTGGCAAGCACCTAGTCCAGAACGTGCGGGGCAATTTTCTGTGAGCTACATGTTTTTATTTTTGAATAATGTAAAACTGGTTTTGAGAAACGTTTTATTCTGTTTTAGTTTTGCCAATATCCCTTTATGCTCAGCATTGTGGCCAAACGAATCATTCTAACGAAGGTCAGAAATTTTGACTTAAAATTCGGTAGCATTATTGATGTGAAATCTTAAGGAATTGTTCTTCTGTTTATAGGACGCGGAACACCAGATGATTTTAGTGGCTAGAAGATCTTTGGTAGCCAAAGTCGCTCGTCATCAAACTCCTCAAATTGACATATTCTTCCTCAATATTCACGTCAGACGGAATTATTTGGTCGGAGACTCGCTAAAGGAAGTATGTTTTTTTAATACTTTTTACGTGACCTTGATATTTTATATGTAGAACCAGATGATGTATTATGTTGCCAACTGTTTTTATCACAATTTTTCCCTGAGCAAGGCGTTTGTAAATGTCATCTTCTCTTATAACAAGGATTTTTTTCTTCGTTTTTTACAGATTGCGACGAAGCAGAAGGACTTGAAGAAAAAGCTACGTGTATCTTTTGTAGGTGAGCCGGGATTGGATATGGGAGGACTCACGAAAGAGTGGTTTTTACTTCTCATCAGAGACATCTTTCAGGTAAGAAACGAAGTAAATGGAAAATATACGTCACGTGTAAGATAAGATACATTAGAAATTTAGCAGAATTGGAATTTGACTCGTTTCATTTTCAGCCAGAGTATGGAATGTTTGTATATTATCCTAATTCTCGGTGCTACTGGTTCAGTTTGGCACAGCAAGGAAGTCTACGAGAATACAATCTTATTGGTAATTTATTGTAACTTAATCGTAAGAGCAATTGTCCGCAGACGTTATTTTTTTTTCTAACTTTCTATTTTTTTTTCATTTTTGTAAGGTGTTTTGATGGGTTTGGCAGTTTACAATTCCATTATTTTGGATCTTCGTTTTCCGTCCATTTGTTACCGAAAACTCCTTTCTCCGCCGGTGGTTCCGTCTGTGGATGCTGCTGCAGTGGGGGTGACTCGTGACCCATCTATAGAAGACTTGGCCGAAATCATGCCCGTATTTTTCCGAATTCTTTATACATTTTTAGTTTAACCAATGCTAAAGTTAGGAAATATTTAGGATGTCGCCCACGGTCTTCGGGAATTACTCAAGTATGAAGGCAGTGTAGAAGAGGACATGAGCCTTAGTTTTCAGGTGTGAGACGAATTCTAGGGAATTCTAATTTTATTTATTTCCTGTAGACTAGATTTTATTAGTTTATACTTGTGAGAAGTAAGACATTAATTTTTAATCCTGGTTTTTAGGCATCCTTGCAGGAATATGATCGAATTATGACTTACAATTTAAAAGAAAATGGCGAACAAATTCTAGTGAGCAATAGTAACCGAGATGAATATGTACGTCTGTATCTTGATTGGGTTCTTAACACTGCCATCTACGCACAGTTTCGTGCCTTCTATCTTGGATTTCATTCTGTCACTGCGTCAAATGCTCTCATCGTAAGAACCTTAGCATTTGATTTAGAAGATTCTAAGGATAGCTGAAAGAGATTGTGTCCTCCGTCCAGATGGCATTCCCACGGTACTTTTTTTTCCTGTAGCATTAAATTCACATGCTTGGAATCTGATTCCAGATGCTGAGACCAGAAGAAGTAGAAATGCTTGTCTGTGGATCACCTACTTTGGATTTACATGAGCTTCGGAAAGTCACAGAGTATGATGAATACCGTCCTGATGATAGAGTCATCCAGTAAGTAAAATCTATCACTATAAATTCAAACGGGTAAACAAAGATCAGTTGTTGAGCCTTGATTCATGCGATCCTACACTGCGTCTGCGCGGGAGATGAGCTAAGACAATTTCTTCCCAAATCAAGTGGTTACGTCCCATGCTGTTGTTCAAACGAGTCAACTCTAGCAAGAAGGACGGGTCATTATAGTTTTAGCCATTTTGGAGCTATAACGCCAACCCCCCAAATACTAGTTAGTAATAAAAAGTAAACAGTTTTGATTCACCAAAATTGAATTTAATCTTAAGAATAAGGCGTAGTTGTACGACTGAATTAAATTTAAGAAGTCTTTTTTGGAATTATTGGCGTTCTAAAGAAAATTGAAAAGTAAATTGTATTTTTGCAGAGACTTCTGGTCTATTCTGACCTCTTTACCACTTGAACTCCAGGCAAGAGACAATTCTATTTACGACCTGATTTCCTGTTTTGTCTTCATTTGATTATTTTTTGTTTCCTTAGAAAAAGTTTCTGCTGTTCACAACAGGGAGCGACCGAATCCCCGTTGGGGGCATGGGAGAAATGTACTTTAAGGTAATTGAGTTTTTACCACATTTTCAAATAGTATAGTTTATTTACTTTTAAACTAAATTCTAACTGTTCCTATAGATTTCTCGAATGCGCGATCGTGAAGAAAACTTACCAGAAGCCCACACTTGTTTCAATCAACTGATTTTACCTGAATATCCGTCCAAGGATGTTTTAAAACGTAAACTCATCATTGCTATTTCCAATGCAGAAGGATTTGGGCTTGAATGAAATTGTGATTTGGTCTTTTTAATGAGTAAGTTATCTCCTTTTTTTTCATCTTGTATGGGCTAAATGTCACGTCATCTATGCTTTTGGCAGAAGTTGGCGTGGGCTTTCCTTATTCCAACGACTTTCACCTCCTTCATATTTTACTGGAACTGACTGTGATGGAGTGCTGCTAGGCTGTGATGTGATTGTAATGTTCGTTTATTTGGAGCCTTCTGTTTAGTGCTGTCGTGATGATGGTCAAAGGGTGAAAAGATCATGATCTGTTCAATCTACTAACTGGCGTTAACTTGCAAGAAAGTATTTGTAGATAGTTTCTGTGAAAGTGTCATGAAATAAAATAGGGATATATTCTGTTCATTTTGGTGTTTTGATAGAGATCTATTGATGTGGCGTAAAGTGTGCTCAACAAATTCCAGGAGGGAGAAGAATGGGATATCCCTTGTGTTTACTCCCTTCTGGAACTTGGTTGGTAGCAGTAATCCTCTCTGGAGAGGGAAGAATAAGGCACAATAACCCGAATTTATACAAAGAGGAGAATGTGGACCAGGTGTGATATTCAAGTGGTATCCTCCAGCCCACCGAATAAATCAACACCCCAAAACCCCAGCACATTAATTTCCCTAAACGCAAAAAGACATGGGTCGGGATATTTCTTGGCCCTTTCACTCCAATGCTTCTCAATTCTGCAATTTCCCGGGGGAAATTCTCGTACGCCGTTTTTAAAAAGTAAAACTGATGGGGGTAGATTCACATCCTTGTAAAATTTTGACTTTTGCTTGAATAACAACAGTCTTGTCCGTAATCGGGTTACCAATTGGTTGTTGACATCAAAATAGTCAAAGGCAAAAGTGGGAGTTGAATGATTTGTGATATGATCTCTGAAATTTGAATTGAGATCATGAGGAGACTCCTGACAATGGAGGTCTCTTAACCTTTTGACCCTTGTTAGATATGTGGGTGCATGTTACTAATAGGAACACTGTTAACGTTCAAATTGTCATGTGATTTTATGAGATTCTTCCTCTTCTTTTCTGTATCGTCTACCAATCTTAGCCAGAGATCTCATTTTACGACTGGCTTTTCCTTCCGTTTTGCTTAAATTTAGTTCCCTCTGGCGTTTTAGGTTCCAGGGGTTCTGTCTTTGCCAAATTATTTTCTAGTAAAAATTTTCCACGGTAGTAATTTCTTTGCGTTCCTTACAACAACTTCTATAGTCTAGCCAATAAGGTCAAGTTCTTATTCTATAGATTTTGATCTATTTGGAAATTATTCAAAAATTTCCTTAAATATTAGGATTTGTAATTCGAGGACAGATCAATAGAGGATTAGGTTACTGCATCTTCAAACTCGACTGCGCTTTTGTGTACAAGAGTCTTTAGACAAGCATCCTATGATTGAGAGTAATAACTTTGTGGTTTTCCTGGTGTGTTATGTAATTTGTAACTAACGAAGTTACTCGGTTCTTGTCTACGGGTTGGCCTTTGAAAGGTGTTTTTTGGAAGTAACTAGGGGAAAATGTTAAGCTAGTTTCATATCGTTTGTGGTGGTTGAATTACAGTGGCTCAATTGAAATTACAAAGTTATTGAAAGTCGTGTTAGCACACGTTAGGGGGTAGGTAGGTATCGAGTTCGGTTTTTCCATCTGTGTGTTACTACATCTCCATTTAAAATGAGAATCTTTTGTTGTGTCACAAATTGAGATTCATCAACGTGATTAAAATAATTTTTCCCATGTCCCACCGCAGCCTCCTCCTCCGTCCGCCAGTTGGAATCTTACCTCGACTGTCCTTCTACATCCCAATTAGTCCACAAATTTCCAATCACCACCTTCCAAAATTGAGACTTCCAGGACGAGGGTTTAAGCCGAGGTGATGAAAGTGGGTGAAAGCTCTTTGAGGCACTTTCCCTTTCAGGTTAGGCACTCCTGCGGACTCCCAGCAGTATCCCAGTTATCTCCTCCAGTCAGTTACTCTTCAACTCTTGCCAAGTTCCCATCCTCATCTTCTCTTCGACAAGTCGAAAAAGGTGTCAGAATCAGAGACGGAATATCGAACACTCCACAAAGGGATCACGATCTAAAGCCCTTGTTTGGTCACGGATTATAAGACGCTAATTCCATCTCGCTCTTTCTAATCTAATTCTGTCAAGATCAAAGAAACAATTAGGGTTATTATCTATTATACGACACGACTGATAAGTCCAACTTGTCAAACTAGAAGTCGTGGTTATTTTGGATGGGTGGTTGAGTTACTAGTGAGAGGTGACTGTGGTGTGTGGTTATGATAATGATGTGAACGAAGTTAGCGGGACGTTAATGAAATTTTCGTTGAAATTTGGAAGCGGGAATGCTGGTAGTGATGGGAATGATTAGGAAGTGATGGGAATTGAAGTTGGGCAAGACTTCTTGACTGTTGACGAGGAAGAATTGGATCCGTCCTCTTGGAATTGGACAGTTTGGAATGGAACACAAAATGAAACGGTGACAGAAGAGGGTGGGAATGGAACTGCCAACGCCATCGGACTAGCCCTCCTCCTTGCATCTTTTTCTGCCGCTACTGTCTTTGGAAATTCGCTAGTGATTTTAGCTGTAGCTCGTGAGCGATACCTTCATTCGGTAACTAACTACTTCATTACGTCACTCGCCGTGGCAGACTGTCTGGTAGGCCTAGTAGTGATGCCATTCCAGGCAATATTTGAAACTATGGGAAAAACTTGGATCTTTGGAGAATTTTGGTGTGACCTTTGGCACTCCCTTGATGTTCTTGCCTCTACGGCTAGCATTCTTCATCTCTCTGTGATCTCATTGGATCGCTACTGGGCTATTACTGATCCCTTTTCCTACCCTTCACGTATGACAACAACACGGGCCTGTGTTCTAATTGCCCTAATTTGGGTATGTTCCTCACTAATTTCTTTCCCGGCCATTTTGTGGTGGCGGGCAGTTCGATCCCATCCGATTAAAGATCTCACTTGTCCTTTTACCAATGACTTGGGATACCTCGTCTTCTCATCCATCATTTCCTTCTATGGCCCTCTTGTCCTAATGGCCTTTACGTACTTACGGATATACAAGGCCGCCGTAGAGCAAACGCGCAGTCTCAAACTAGGTTCCAAACTTTGTACGGATGGGGATGTAGAATTGACGTTGCGGATTCATCGGGGTGGCGGAGCAGCCATGTCCTACCCTACACCACCACCGTCTGATCTCCCGCGCTCACAGTCAAATCCAGGTCGAATTTTACCGGGAGGGAGACAAAACTCAGCCGAAGAATCGGAGATTGGTCAGATCTCACTTTTGAACAGCCAATTAGGAGACAACGGTCCCTCACCTCCACGTACCAATTCCCTTCGTGTAGTTCCAAAAAATTTAAAAAACTTTTCAATTAGTCGCAAATTAGCCAAGTTCGCTAAAGAGAAAAAAGCTGCAAAAACGCTTGGAATTGTGATGGGAGTCTTCATTGTTTGTTGGTCTGAATTAACACAATTATTAACGGACTAGTCGAGGACACAGAGTGACAAGACTCTTGGACAAATACCAAGTCCAATATCCACTTTTCCCCTGAGAGAGTGGACATTGGACATATTGTGGGAACTTTGACGTGGGCTTACGAGTTTTCGATTTAGCATAATTTATGCCATAACCAAAACGAAAACGGAAGAGTCCTTCCCACAAATCTCGTCCTCTTGTCAAAATTATGAAAGGAGTCTCTTCTTTCGAATTCCAATTTACCCCGCCCCCATTTTTTTTTCACTCTTTTTTTTTCGAAAGGGGAGGGGGATGGGTTGGATTTTGCCATTTTAATAAGGTCCTTGTGCGTCTCTTGGGAACTATAATGGGAAGGTTATTTGAATGTGGAGTCTGATCAAATTGTGTCCTGGACAAAGTTCTTACCCTGTCTTTCTTTTCCTTGGGTTGCCTTTTTTCGTCACCAACTTACTCTCGGGCTTTTGTTCAACATGCCTCAACAAGGCAGAGCTTGTCACAGACATTGTTACTTGGCTGGGATGGATCAATTCAGGTGGGCTTTTATTCAAAGTCAAAAATTTCTTCTTACAGGACAATTGAGATTGACGAGAATGGAAAAAAGTTAATGGGACCCGTCTTGTATTGTGTTGTCTAGGAATGAATCCTGTCATCTATGCCTGTTGGAGCCGGGATTTCAGAAGGTACTGACTCCTTGACTATATTTTGTTTACCCTTTATGTCAAACTTACTTTTATCAAGTGCGCTAAAGATTCGAAATCTTAAAAGGTTCTATTTTGACTCAAAATATGACATGCCAAAATGGAAACACTAGCTACAAAAAACCTGGTTCATTTCAAACTAGAATCATAAAATACGTTAACACTGAGAGTCATGTTCAGTTTACAAAAAGAAATTCAACTCCCGAGATTTCTTATTCATTCTAAAATGAGTCAATTGAGGTTGACTGACGCTGTGAAAAAATAGTGGGGGGAACTTGCGACACTCTGGAGAAAGTTGAACTTTGCAGCTGGTGTTGCACTTGGAAGTTTTTTTTTTTTTCATTGAAACTTATGAATTGGGTCCACCAGTTTTTTTTTTCTTACTTTTTTTTCGTATTTACACAAATGATGAAAAATGGGTGGCGTGTAAAAAGTAGGTTTACCTTTTTAGTCACATGTCAGTTTACTATGCTTGAATAATCTTTGAGAGTTTAACTGACGAGAATATGATCCTTTGGTGGACCACTGTGAATTGGAAGTTTAAGTTCAAATTGATGATTGATGAGTATTTAAGTAGCGCTGAAGTGGTATGGGTTGTTGAGAGGTGTGATAATTGACATTACCTCGCCACAACTTCTGTTTCCTATCGTCTTTTTTTTTAGACTGTCACACTATTACATACTAGGGTTTTGGCTACCATTTGTTTAAGCAGAGCGTAAAGACAACTGTCATTGTCAACGTTTCGAGGGTTTTTTTTCGGAAGAGGGTGTCTTTGACAAAGAAAAAAAAAGAGTGACAGATTTTTTGAGCTGAGAAAATAGCTAGCCTTAGCTTATTGGTTGGTGGGATATTATCTCTTGGACATGGACGGAGATGAATTCGTTTCACCAGAGGAAATCCGTCAAGTCCACTTGGTGGAGCAACGACTAAAAGAAGGAAGACTTTGATAATTTTAACCCACCGCTGCTGAAATGGAGGGAGGGTGTTTTTGAATGTTTTGGCGGGATGAGAAATGATCTTACATTTACGTTTTTTCACGGAAATGAGTACGGTGTAGTTTCTCGTAACTATCAGTTACCGTCAACCACCGCTTGACCACTTTCCTTTTTTGGTAGCGGAAGAAGCCTAAGTGGTTAGATTTGATAATTGTAGAAAGTGTAAAGAAGGGACGGGAGTAAAGTTTTGTTGAGATTTGAGTATACTAAAGATCTACTAGGAGGTTGACCTTGGTCTTTGACCTTAATTGCTTGTTCTGGATGTGTTGGGCGAGTGAGGAGATAATGGATGAGTTCCTCTGTTTCATGTCCCTCCCAAGACAAGGTTTCTGAGGTTGTAAACAGTAGGTGGGAAGAAGGTGATGTCTCTATTTTCGTCTTGACGTCTACATAGATTTTTTAAGTAAAAGCATGAGCATGGTTAAGTAAGCTGGTTTCTATTGAATATTGAGACTTGGAAGATGAAAATGAAGTTGCAAAGACATGTGGAACATGAAACTCATCTTCCAAGACTAACTTCCTTTCATTGATTTCATGGAGACTTCTTCATCATTCGTCCTTTTTTTTCTGATTCTTTGTTGGTTTCTAGGGCTTTTGGACGACTTCTTTGTGTCTGCTGTCCCAATCGAATTAGGAAGCAGTACAGACCTGGAGGCTTGCGGCCAAGACTCGCCAGATTAACACAGGTAAAACACGGTGTCTTACCCCTCCCCCCCCCTGATTCTCCTATTCGTTGAGACGCTGAAACGCTGAATACAATGAACCATAGTTTTCTGGGGATGGAAGCAAAAATTAAACAGACTTTCTCCCAATTCATTCTCTTGGCAAAGTACCAAGTCTCAAAATTTTATAACAGGCATTTTTAAAACAAAAAACGAACCAGAGACAATTTTTAAAGAATTGAAAAATTGATGGGCTGGGATTTCAAAAGTTTTGATCAAAGAGAAAGTCTTGATTAGATAACTTCATTGAGTTCTTAATTGGTAGTGAATGAATCCCCAGGAAAATCAAATTCCAAGTCTGGAAAACCAAAATTCGAAAAACTAATTTCTGTAAGACACTTTTTGTATAAGTATAGAATTGATGCGCACCTAATCATGTTTTTCTATAATTTTCCTCTTCTGTTGTTCGCGAATTTTTGATTCGTTGCCTACGGATACGAATTTAGAGTGATTGGACTTTTAAGTACCCACCACCATATGAACAAAATTATAATAAGTCTTTTAGGGAACAAAACTTAATCCTTTTGCGACATACAAAGTAAAAGCTTCAAATTGAATTAAATTTCATCTCTATGCAAAATAGGGTGTATAGTCATTTAAGTAAAGTTGGTTAATCTAAACTATACATTCGAATCAATTTGTTACTACTTACTAGTTAATACCAACTTTGCGTTCGTACTAAATTTTCTTCCAGTAGATTCTGATAGGATTTGGTAGGTACGCGTGTTTCACGGACATTTGACTTTCCACGCCAGGGGTTAAAAATACTACTAGCGTTGTACTAGGTACTAGGACAACGCTAGTATTTCGAATTTAACGAATTAGATGTGAGACTATAATCTGTTAAATTCGGAAGGGCATTCCTCAATTCAAATTCTAGTAGTTACTAGGTTTTACTTTGTTTAACTTATTCAAAAATATCTTGGACGAACGGAAATTTGTTTTTAAATTTATTGTGAGCAACACGGATTTACCTTTAACTATAATTTTTTGAGTTCCACGAAGCTAAATATTTCGAACTATAAATGAGTTTAGAGTTATGGGTTTTTTCCTAGTAGTTTTTACTACTAATCGTTTTTAACCCTATAAGTTTAAGACTTCAAATTTTCGCATTTTACGTTGCTTGCGTTTTTGCTCTAGGAGTGTTTATGTTCTGAGCCAAGGTTTTAGAACTAAATGGCATGAAAGTCTCGTCGCACGTGAAATTCCACAATGCCAAAAGTTCAGGAAACAAAAAAAAAAGTCGGAAACACACTACTTACTAGTACTGTATAATTCAACGCTTCAAACAAATTTCAGGTTTATTCGATTTGTTATCAGGCTACGTGAATTTATTGGAGTCCTTACTTACCCCTTGCCACTTCCCTTATTTTCGGCAACGTTATTGGCTAATTCTAGTTTAGAGCCGTTTAGATTCATTTGGACTCATTATTACTTGTAATAGCATTTAATTATGAGGTTTGACATTATGGACTTTCACGTTTCGCCTGCTTAATTTTCAAAATTAAATTCGTGTATTTTTCTAAAAAAAATGTTTTATTTTTCTCGTTTTTATGTAAAACTAAAGCCTGTTGTCTTTTATAGCTCTCTCTTCGTACTGCTGCGATGCCATTTGATGACACAATGGCGGCGGATCTCCAGTTGACCTGTTAACTTCAACTTCACAAACCTACCCCAGTACAAAATGGATTCAAAATCCAACCCTCTCCATCTTCCAACACTAAAATGCTCCTTCTTTCCAGGAACAACGCCACAGTTTCATCCTCAAGAACCGAATAACCCATGAATTTGAATAAAAACCGCCTCGTTTGTAACCAGTCTTTTTCACCTTTCCCCATAACTTTTCACTTGTAAATCCAAGAAAGGCGCAAGTAAAAGTAAGGAGGGAATTAGGGAAATCGTATTGTATCCGCCTTTCCTTCCTTTGTACCTTGTCTCGTAATCTTTCTTAAGAAACCTTTCACCTTTACCGCCAAAAAGTTTCCATTAGTATACTGCCGTGTAGCCCGTTGTGAAGGCAACCAATTTTGAAACTCAGTTTTTGAAGAGGAGGACGAATTGATGACTTTGTGAAGAAGGTAGAAATAGGACTTTGAATTGTAAATGTAAATGTTCCTTAGAGGTTTGGAATAAGCGGAAAGACAGAGAGGAAATTGGACGGAGAAAAGTGAAAGTGTGGTTCAGTTTGAATTTTGAGAAACGGTGGAGAAAGTCAATCGCAGAAGATTAGGTCTGCAAAAAAAAGACTTTTTTTTTGAATAATAAGTTTGAGTGATGAAGATTACACAATTTGAGGGGGTCTTCATCTTGTCAAATTCGTTTTCTTCCCGTCCTTCGTCCAAAATTGCCTTCGTTGTCACTTCCACTCTAGCATCCGTCATTTTTTCCCACACAAACACATACTTTTCCCTTATAATCCAATTTCAAAAAAGAATCTTGGAGCGTCCAAATAACTTTTTCTCATCCTTTTCTTTGGTAACTCGTTATAGGACTTTCTTCCTTCCCTTTCTTTTCTCAACATAGAAAGTCTTTGTGCTACTTGAGATTTGAGTAGTTACTTTCACCAGGTGCCAAATGAATAGAAAGTAGAAATTCTAATTCCTCCAAAGACATGGGCTAAAGATATGACTACCAGAGATCATCCCCATTTCCTTTCTTCAATCAAAAAAGTGTTGGATGAGAATCAATAATGAGCGCTTTTCAGTTCCTTTTTTTTTACCCGAGTCAAAAAAGAAAAAGGAAGAGAGCGAGAAAGACGGTTGAGCTTCGAGACTTTATTTGAAGGAGAGAAAGAGTCCAAAGCCCTTTTTATTCTTGCCATCATCCACACTCAATAACTCTCTGGGAACATTAGCATGAGAAACGAAGAGGAAAGTGGCCGAGATAGAAGCAGTGAAAGTAAAAGTAAAAGTTAGACTTAACCCAGTTAGAGGTTAGTTGGAGTCCCTTTGGGTGAGAGACCATTAAACTTTTGTCGGGGAGTAATTAGAGGGATTAGTAGGCATCAAAAGTTAAACTCGGGACGAAACACTGGGAGACCCGGGAGAAATAGAGGGAAACCCGGGAGAAAGAGAGCGAGAGAGAAGATCTCTTGGCAGTAAGGAACAAATCCTTCGAGAAAGTATAAAAAGCAAAGGCACGGCCCACCACCAAAAAACCAGGTGAGTCATCATACTAACCTGCCATCCACTCAAATTGCCCTACCACAAATTAATTTAAAATTTCTGGAAGAATTTCGGGTTCTAATAGCAATGTTTGGTGGGGGAGTAATGGGATGTGTGTAGAGATTGAAGCTATGGTAATAGCAATAATATTGTACTCGTTAACATAGTAGTTTTTTTCTTTAGCTCTATCCTCCTACATCTCCCTCAATCTCCAAAGTCACAACTACTTAATTATAGCTTTTTAAATGAACTAAGATTAATTAATAGCAAAGTGATGGGCTTAATTAAGAATTAGCTTAAGATTCATTTATCCACCCCACAAGTCCCAGCCCCTAATACTAGTCCCGGGTTTAAAAAGCCATTCCATGCATTTCTAAGCCATGATGCCTTTTTGTGGTGGTGCGCTTTGAGGAATGGACACTGTTTAATTTAAAAGGGAGAGAGACTGGTGGGTGTTCTTGTTTGGTTCGGATCCTTTAACTGCAGGTCAAGAGGTCAACGGATCCTTGGATTTTTAGGCTTCTCCTTTCTTTTTTTCCTTCTTTTTCTTAAGGAAGGACGGGGTCTTGAGTCCCTTCTTTTTCTTTTTCTTTTCTGCCTTTGACGAAGAGTCTTCCGTCGAAATATCCTTGGTTGGAGAACCCTACAAATTAAATCACACCCCACCAATTGCATTTAATTTACATATCAAATTATGGTCAACGTTAAGAAGACATTTTGTTGTAGGTCACAAACCTCTTTGCTACTAGTATGTGAAAAGGTAGCTTGGTGTTGAACAACTTCAGCAACCTCTTCTCCGTTCATGCCTTCACCTTATAACAAGAAATGGTATTACGAATAGCATCCCGCTTATGTCATTTCTTTCACTTTCACCCTTCTCCGACAGGAGAATGTTATATCATGACAAAATATAAATGTTGATACGAGATTGAAGTTGAAAGGGAAAGGATATACACAAAGTAGGCGGATAAGACAAGGAAAGCAATTTCTCCAACGAGAACATTACACACAAGATCTGCTAGCAGTGTCACAAAGGAAAACCAAAGTCTTCGCAATCCGCTTTTCTCAAAAAAAAGAAAAAAAAATTCAACCAAACTTTTTCTTTTTTTCTCTCTTTTCAATTCGCAGTATTAGTAAACCCCATATTATTTCCTTTCCAATTCAGTAGTTTCCAGAACACAACCATTTTGTAACTTACCCTTGGGTTTTACCTCCATCAAACAGATTTATAATTCTATAAGATTCCCAATTTATGCCACTACCCACTTTTCCCCAATTTTAAAAGTGGTATAAAAAAAGTTTATCACTCTAGAAAACATGGCTTTAAAATTTTCCAATGTCAACTCTATTTTGTTCAAAGGTTGGTTAAAAATTCAAATGAGGTAAACGTTGTTGGTTCTCTAGGAAAGTCTAGGAAAAGTCTCTACGTTTTATCTAACGCTAGTAGACACCAACCTGGAAGGTAATAGTTAGTTAAAAACTAAAAAAAAGAAAAAAAAAGTCTGCTCTCATCAAGCTTTTGTGAACATAACCTCCGTGATCACACAAGTATTTATACAAACTTTCTCTACAAAAACTAAACGAAAACTTTGTAGGGAGGAGAAAAACTCACCTCAATTTCTTATTAGCCGAAAGGCGCGAACAAATTGACAAAAAGTTGGAAAGGGAGGAAGGAACCAACGCAAAAGGCAATACAGTATCGTCGTTATAGAAAACGTTGAGTAACGTCAGTGACTTTTTGACAATATTCCCGTATCTTTAAAAAAAAATTCCCTCATTTCCAAAATCTACCAACCGATTTCCTTCCTCTTTGCGAAGAGAAGAAAGTCTTGTTTCATTCAAATTCACAAACGGGGCCTTTTATTGAACCGTGCTAAAAACTTTATTTCTGTTTGATGGGGTTTTCTCCCTGTATTCTGTCACTATGTATTCTGAAGGGTTAGGCCTTTCACTGTTTCACTTCCATACTCATGCCCACTCATGCAAAGGAATGAAGGGATTGTCGCTTCACTTCCTCTCACTTTCACTCCAAGTGAAAAACTTACTTTTAGCACCGCCAGGACTTTTCTCAGAGTCAGACCAACGTCTCTGTCTTTCTGACTTTCCCTCCACTGGAGATGTGGCCCAAACAATAAAGCAAGAGCATGCAGTAGTTCAATGGGGAAAAGTCGAGTTAGTCAACATAAAATAAACAAAATCATAACAGAGACATCAAATCAAATCAAGTTACTAAAAGGCCATGCAAGAATAGCCGACGCAAGAAGAAAAAAAAGACTTACGTTCACGCGGAAATCGGGCAGACTTTGATCGAGAGATGTATGGCTCAGGGAAGTCATTTGCTAGAGAAAAGAGAGGTCACTCAAACGAATCCAAAGTCTCACCTCTTCGTATTGACATTTTCAACAAGACCAAAAACCTCCTCCATCATATATCATCATCTCTCAATTCCACCACACAGGAGGACAGGGATCGCAGATCTCGGATCCGATTTTTAGCAGTTGTCGAATTCAACACATTGATTTAGGATATTTTTGTTCGGAACGTTATGGAACTAAATGCCTGTTAAAATTTACACTATTTGTTTTCTGTTAAAGTTTTAAACAATTGAATAAATCCTTACAGATTTAATCAATATTTTAGATCCAAAGAAACTGTTTAGTTCATGTTCCTTATTAATCAAGGTTCATTTCTTTTCAGCATTTACTCCAAAAAAGCAAGTTATTTAAAAAAGAGCAATTCGAGTTTATATGTTATCGAATCTGGATCCAAGACGATCTGCGATCCCTGAACTTTACCTGCCAATAACTTTTAAAAAAGCGACACAAAAGCACAACGCAGAGAGCATGCAAGGCAAAAGGAAAGCAGGGTTAAAGGCAATCACAATAAATGGGATTCAGTTGAGACGTGTAATAGAAATTGGATTTAAGAGCTAACCATCGCTCCGAATGATTTCTGGTTTACTCGGTACAGGAGCTTGCTTCGTCTCGATTTCCAATACTTGTGGTCTCCCACCTCCTGAGAAAAGGAAATGTAAGTAATTAAGACAGAAAAGAACCCACCACCACCCGTCAACCACCATATCACCCGAAAATGCAGAGAGTGAGGAATATTGTTAAGTCTCTTGAGTCACGATCCAACATTTGATCAAGTAATCAGAATTCAATTAAAAGACCTTCCTATCTTACCATCTCTCGAGTCTTCGTCCGTGTCTCCACCACCAACAGGAGAACCTACCACGTCATCAAAAATGAGCTTAAAGGATTCTCTATCTTCATCACTATTGTCATGGTGTCAGCACCAAAGAGAGATCAAACATTGATTCCTACCTCTGTTTTTATTCTCTATGCTCTGCTTGTATGCTTCCAATTCTTCGTTCGTGACTGAGTCGAATGGATTCTTTGCAAATGGTTGTTTGTAGACTGTGGCGTTGTGCTGGAAGTCTCGCTGAATAATTCCTTTAGAAGCCGCTCCAACCAAAATAATTTGCTCACCGGTTCCACTCATGTTTGCATCCTGATTTTTACAAAATACACACAAAAAAAACCTGTTACTCTTTGCCTGACTTTTGTTAACATACCAAATAAAAAAAATAGAAACACGCTAAAAAGTAGGAAATACTACGTCGACGAAGAAATTAAGATGAAACAATCTGCTCCAGTAAATCCTTCGGATTCGCTTTTAGATTTAACTAAGCATTAAAAAATATGTCGAAACAGGAACTATTCTACTGCATACCAAAAGTTTACCTGAAGGAATAAGCGTCTACAAGAGAAAATAAGAAATAAAAGGGAAAGATTGGAAAGTAAGAGATTTGACCTGAACTTGGCGTGCTTCATCCCAGGTGACTCCTTCTAAAATTTGAGACTGTGGCCCTGCAGAAATATCACCTGCTCGCCGATTCTCTTTGATCTATATACATTTTAGAAGTTGATAGTGAAAATGGAAATTGAAAAAAAAAAAGAGAATTAATGTATTATTCATACTTGCTGCTGCAATTTCTTGAATTCCTTAGGATTCGTGTTTTTGGGAACGAATTGGAGAGTGCCATCGATCTTAACTGGGGTGCTATGAGTAGGAGATCCTTCAGCAACCCACTGCAAGACAAAACCAAACATTCAATCAGTAAATTATCTTTGAAATTAACCCAAAGAAGCACCAAAAAATATTTTGTCATTAGTGTTAGCGTTATTCCAACAAAAAAAATCATTTTGTGCCCCAGTATATAGTAAAATTAATTGAAATCAAATGAATATGGTTTTGTCTTGCTCAAAGTCAAAGCGTAGAAAAATATTGCGTAGGAAATTACTATACCACAGAAACCTACGGAAACCGAGTAATTTAGATTAGCTACCTAACAGTTACTGGGTCCAGTCAATTCTTGGCACAAAATGATCAACCTACAAATTCCCCTGCAATTTTAACACGTGTCTTCTAACAAGCTCGGTACGGTAGCGTAAAACTAAATAGCTGATCATGGAAGCTGTTTTGTAAGCTGTCAGGAAATCATTTATTTATAAGCTCTTTTAAAATATAAAAGAACTAAAATTAAAGCATGACTTTTTTGACAAGCTATTAACTGTAGAAACTTAAAAATTGCACAAAATTTAAGAAACCCCTCTTTTTCATAGCGGAATGATCTTTTCGTTCAAATTAGAAGTAATTAATTTACCTCCTCGCTTTCTTTGTCAAATGAGTATTTTGGTTTCTGTACAGAACTAATATGGCATAACTACGTAAATCACATTTGTAGATAACAACCTCGCTTTTCTACACGACTCTTAAATCAACAATTCTTTCCTCCATTTCAACCCATCAGTCACTAGCGATTACACTTAGTAATCAGACAGATGTAATTAATTAGATCTAATGAAAAGAAAACACATCCCATGAAAGAGAAGTTAAGCAAAGTGAAGAAAATCGATCAATAGTGGTTGCAAAAAATTGTCAAAGCAAAAAAGTTAAGTGTAGTATTTAGTTTGTGTAGGCTTCGCCGAGAGTAGAGACAGATGTTGTGTAAGTAGCTTGTTTTTTTTGTTAGATCTTTTAGTTTTGAATGACGGTAACTACCTTTGTGATTTTCTTTGGATCATGTGTTCCAGTTTCCAGAACTTCTACTTTTTGGTAGACATTCGGAGAGTTGAGCCATCGAGTCTTTTCAGCTCCACGTTTCCCCTCCAACAATTTCTTCAAGTTGGGACTAAGAAAAGATTATAGAAGTTTTAGACATGTTCATTACTATCGTATTAGTTTCATTGTCGTTATAATTTATAGTATATTGCGAGTACTTACTGATTGCGATACATTTCTTCTTCCTCGAGTAAATAGCCAAGACTTGAGACAGCTGGTGGGAGTTCCACATCATACTTAGGTCGAGGAACATCGCTTTTGACCAATGGCTGCCTATACATGTGTCCCGTCCGGTACCCCTGTACTCAGAACAGAAATTTATAATTTTTTTTAAATATCGTAATAACACTGGAATAATTTGAATTCGGTAAAGAACAAACAGTATTTATAGAAAAAATTAGGTCGCAAATCTACGCTCCTACTGTTGCGTAACGCAAAAAAAAAATGAATCAAAGAAGATCCGCATGTTCAAAGTGACTCCAAAAAAAATCTTCTTTTAACTTTCAGTGCAGTAACTACAAAACTTATTTTTAAAAAAAATCATAAGCCCGACCAACCACTCCTGTCACTTCAACACATTCTATAGTAACAAAGCGTAACGAAAGATTCGTTACCTACTTTTTAATAAGTTGGTTAACTCACAGTCAGACATAATAAGCCAGCCTCACAATTTTGAATCTAGCTTTGTTAAATAGGAATTTTTTTGCCATAAATTACGATAAATTGTTAATTTTGTTCAACTATGAATATACTTTTAGCGTTCAGGTCTACCTGCAAAGCGAAACGAAAAGTCAAAATATTGAACTAACTTACCGCATTATCGAGGCATCTCATCAACGCTTCAAATTCCTGTTCTCCAACCCTGAACTTCTTCTCTCGCTTGCCTTCAGATGGTTTTGTATTGGGATCCACGACCACGCCCACATCCTTACTGTTTACACCACCAGCTCCTCGGCGTGCAGTTTCATATGCTTGCTTCCGACTTTCTTCTGACATAATTATCACATTGTCTAAACCCATTGGCATTATACTCATCTACAACAAAAAACACACTTGATATTTTTACTGATTAGCTCAAATTAAATATACTGCTTAAGTTTTTCGCACCTGGATTTCACAAGCTTTAACTGTCATGAATGTATTGAAAAAGGCTTCTTCCACTGATTCGCCACAACAGATGACACCATGATTTCGTAAGAACAAGATCTAAGAATACGAGTTACTTCATAATATTATAAAACTTTATAACATGAATCAATGCTAGTTATATGTGATGTCTGATGTGATGGTGTAACGAGGCAAAAGTAAAATTATTGGGAGTGTTAACGCTGAGAAATGGGAGTGGGAGAACCACGCTGCCATAAATTTTAGCAGCGTAAATTATTCCCCTGTAGGTGTCAAAGTGCAATTATGAGTCATAACTGAACCTTGACCTACAGAGGAATAAACTCATTCTTTTGACCGTTACTTTCCCATCATAGAAAATTACCTTATTGAATGGCCCTAAGTTGCGAATGATGAGATCCTTTTCAGCCGGATCAACTACAATTCCGTGATAATCATGATAACTCACATCCCCAACAATAGCTGCTTCCTGTGACAGTGGAAGGAATCCACACTTGAGAGATGAGATCTATAAAAAATAATAATGATCAATTAACAAATTCATTCGACTACCTGCTTTATAAATTGACTTACAGCTACTGCAGCTGGATGATGATGATGAAGAATGCACTTTATGTCCGGTCTCGACGCATGGATGGCCGAGTGAAGAGTAAATCCAGCAACGTTTACACCTAAGTTAGTTGTCCCAGGCTCAATGACATTTCCCTGCACAATTCAAATAATTTTCGCGATATAAGAACAACTTCTTTTATATTCCTGTAAAAGTTGATATTTTTTTTTAATACCTTGATGTCTACTTTGACAAGTGAGCTAGCTGTAATTTCTGAGTAGAGCATTCCGAATGGGTTGATGAGAAATTGATCCTCCTCCGCATGTACACGAAGTGTAATATGGTTGTAAATGATCTCAGACCAACCATTCAAGTCAGCCACACGATACAACGAAGCCAGTTTACACCTTAATATCTTTTCTCCCTTCGCATAGCCAATGTTGTCCACTCCACGAATATCGTTGATTGGAACCATGCACGAAGAACCACCACGAAAGATAGATCCTTTAAAACTTTTCGAAGCTCCCATAACATTGGAAATTTGTTCAAGAAGAGATCCAGATCCAGCCCCACCTTCCATAAGTTGCTGCTCAATAATTTTCTCCAACTCCTCTTTGAAAAGTTTGCTGCTCATAATGTTATCAACACGCTTTCGTCGCTCCATTTCTTTTACATCCTAAAAAGTTATTTAAAGAAGTAGGTTTAGATTCGGAACATTACTTATTTATCGGTAACATAATTTTTTTTAGTGATATTACAGCGTCAATGTCTGGAGGTCGATATGAAGTCTTGTCTTCTTCACCTAAATTTCCATTGAGAACTCCATTGGGTTCTGCTATCTCCGCCGACATTGTTTCACCTTCAGCTGTTCACTACAAAAAAAATAAAACCAATCAAGTTAATACTTAATTGAAATACAATAAATTTGAAAGGAGGAAATGAAACTTTACGACGTGACGCTTATCAACAGTGTGAAAGTACAAATTGATGGTTTGGCAATTTCTCATGCTTGTACACAGACCATAGTCATCGACGTTACACACTCCCAGACAAGAGAATCAACGACATGATGAACACTCATTTGGATATACCTTAAACCTCAAGTACAAAAACTACAAAGTAAAAGTGGGATTGGGTTTTTATTAATGTTCACTCATCTGTTCAAGTTCGCTCAAGCTTTGAACTAGCGAAAAAAAAAATATTTAAAAAAAAAATGCGAACATAATGATAGTCGTTTGGTTTTTGGTCTCCATTTGTATTAGTAGTACCCTGTTTTGGATGTCGGCTCTCCCATTTGAATTCCTATCATTAGAAGTGACGTAATCTAACCAACAACTGAACCATTTAAAACTTGGCCAGTCGACCTCAATTTATTCATTCACGCATCACTTAACGAAAGACAAACCTTCTCAAAACTTCTCAAACCTTACCCAAGGACAAAAAAAATCATAGGAACAAAAGGCACTTAAATCAATGGGCACAACAGAAAAATGAGAAATGTAGTCTTAATCTTTTATGCTCATCGGATGTCATTGTCACACTTCCTAGGCATTGTCATTGTAAATGTGTATCCTACATATTATTCTGAATTTATGTAGTTTACAACATGGCTTGTTTATAAAGGCTTTTTATAACTTTAAACAATAAACGTTTCAAGGAAGTAAAACAAGAGAGACGCCTGATTTAGAAATTAGATAAATAGGAGCGACCACTTGTTTTGAGGATGTGCTAAGCCCAAGATTCCTGTTGAATTGGTCATCGTAGTAGGAAGGACGAGAGGAGACATGGGATAAGTGACGAGATCACATCATAACCGTATAATAATAGATTTAAGCTGAGGTTGAGGAGTCAAATTATGATGATTCCAGCATACTACTAGCACAAACAAATGATCACTCACATCAAATTTCTAGCAATGCTATTCTCTTATCCGGACTAACGTCGACTACTCCAAAGATCATGCAAAGCGGATTTGGTAATAATTTAAACTGCCGAACAATTCCTAACCCACAGGATCCTCAAAACTGGAGTGCCGAGATTGTTCATATGGACCTTCTTTTGGTCTCTTGACACTGCACTGGATTAGATATGGTTCGGTTGATTTGAGAGGAGTGGGAAAAAGGGCAAGGGTTATCACCTTCAGCTAACAAAAACTAATCAGAACCAACAATTGTTCATGTTTTTTTCCAAGAAGCACCCGGCTTCAAATTCAATGTAAGTAATTTTGAATGCACAATAAAATTAAATGAACTCCTTTCCTTGGTAAACGGAACTAGGACAGAATTTCTGGTCCAACCCCAAACTGGTTAGGACAAATGACATGACAATGACAGTGATCAAAAAAGTACCTAGACCTATTGGTTGAGGCTTTGATTATTAGTATCACGAATCGATACCATTAACACTCTTTACTAAATTTTGCAAGACTAATATGAAATAACAACCGGATTGGCAAACGGGAAATTCCATGTACTGAGTAGTACAGTAGCGTAGCAACGGCTCGCACCTCGCTCATAGGAAGTCGATGTAAACTTGACACTATTACCAAATACAAAATTAACACAAAGGAAGAAATTCATCACCAAAAATACTCGCCTCTTCGTCTATTCCCTCCTTATACCCTTCCCTGGTTCGTCTATTTTGAAAAACTAACGAAGGATAATATCTAAATTAGAAGGGTGTGTGATGAACTACAGATTATCGATTGATATTTTGATGACTCACCCGACTGATGTCTCTGTTCTTGATCTTCTTGACGTTGAATTTTAATGGAAGAGTTAACTGGGAAAGTACTGGGCAATGATGGAGATGGAAATTAATTGATGGTTAGTCCCAGCCCAACATTCACCTGATCTCCAAGCAAGACTGTATCCAATTGTTCCCTCTGGAAAAGCCGCAGAATAACCTAATGAGGATCAAACCAAAACTCTCCTCAAGTGGATCCTTGAGTGGACTGAAAAAAATGAGTAAGAATTAAAAAGGGGAGAGTGCCCTGCCCTGCGTACTCATCTCATCCCGCCCTCCTCCCAACTAACCAATCAAATTAATTCAATTGCAATTTTAGACCGGTCGTTAATCGAACCGTCGAAACGTCCCGTATCGGTGCGAATATCCAAACAGCATCCCAGAACCTTCGTTAAACGACTAGCGAATTTCTTTGCAAGTATCGTTATATTAAGTATTATTGCCAAAAGTTTTGTCAAAAACTAATTATTATTTTAATTTAACTTTTCTCTGAAGATTATTTAATTACTCAGTTTTTTTTTCATAGTAGTTTCATCGACGCAACCTAAATATAAATTTAGTGGAATGAAAAATAACATACTCAAATTGTCAAATTTACTGGTACTATAATGAAATATTACCCAATATTAAGAGGAGTAAGGGGTTCAATTTAGAAATCAAGACAAAATATAATTTACCGTTTCCTTGTATTGTAAACCGGTAAGTACGGTACCGTTTGTATCTCTAGGTATATTTCCCTAAAGGGTGGAGCAGCCACACCCTTCGTTAGACAATACATTTTATATGAGGAAGGACAAACGTTAAAACTGTTCATTTGTATGCCATCTGGAACCACTCACCGAAACTTGTAAGAGGAACAAAAGGAATTTACAACTGAACATATGATCCCCAAATAATTAAAGTACAAACACTCAAGGATGAAGGATCTCTTCAAAAACTATTTTTTTTAATCTTATCTTTAGTTAACCTCAAATTAATTCTTCCGTTTTCGCTTCCATCCAGCTGTTGAACTTACCTCATAGTCAAAACACATCATTTTGTTGGCGGAATACCTTTACTGCTTAGTACATTGTCATTCCTCCAAAACCCTGTGTGTTACAATTTATCAGTAACAAAAAGGTTAGTCAAACAATTCAGTTAATTTATACTGAGGTGATATTCTCATCAATGGTTTGTTGCACGTAATTAGGTAACAACCTGACAACAGTGTTTTTGTGTTAACTCAATAATGAATAGAACTACGTAGTAAAATACGATAGATTGGTTAGAGGTCAAGGTGGCTTCCTACAAAAAATGTTCATGAAGCGTGTCGATCAAATGCCAGTGGTAGACAAGTGCTGAAATGAACTCAATGGCGTGAACTATACTGGGCGAGAGGTTTCTTCTCTGCCTTACTGGTTAGAATTCCAGATCTACGACACCTACTGATTAACGATGCTCATGACAGAGTGTGAAGTTAATGAAAAAATTCAAGTGACCACGAGGTCACCAACGTCCTCGCCCGTAGAGGATGGTGGCCAAAATGGGTCCGGGGGAGTAGAGGAGAACACTGTTGACGTTATTGCGGGTATTAGACAAGATTATGAAGCGGAAATAACTCGGGTAATTTTGTTTGTTGTTTATTCTAATTTTAACAAGTTAGCCAACTTTTCGGTTTGTTAGCTAACTTAACATTTAAACAATTTAGATACGGAAAGAGGGAGAGATGAAGCTAAAGGAAGCAAAAAAGGAGAAAGAGTCGATGGTCATGCGTTATGCAAATAGTGAAAAGGAAATCCTCAAAATACGGAAGGAAATGGAGAGCTTGAGTAAACAAATTCAAAATTTAGGAAAGGAAGTGGACGCATTAAACAAAAAGAATAAAATTCTTGGAACAGAACGAGAGCGACTTATTAACATGGTCGATTCAAAAGTAAGAATTCTTACTTTAATTATTCAATTTTTGAGCATTTCGTTTCTTGTTCACTTAGTGATACGTTCATAATACTTACTCTTTTGTTTGTAGGTATGTGATATTCAATCTCTGCAAAAAGAATGTGACCGACATCGAGAAGATAGTAGTGCAAAAGAGTTTAAACTTAAATGGATTCAGACTAAATTAACTGCAGAAACAGAAGGGCACAAAGTAAAGCATAATATATTGTTATAGCCGTTTCCACTAAAGTTTTAACAAATGTTTGATTTAGGAAACTCAAGAAAAACTGGAAAAATGTAAGATAGAATTAAATTCTGTTTTGGACGAGGCGAGTCGAATGCGACAAGATTGTCAAGATATGATAAATTCGTATACTCCCAATTCATTGTCACCACAACAATGTTCCACTGGTCTAATTGACCTTTTACCACATGCGCATCAACAGATAGTTCAAGGTGAAGATACAGCGGAATCTATCCCAGAAGAAGTATCAACCAGCGTCAAAACTGTTGATAGTGGACCTAGTCTTAATCCATTTCAAAAAGAAATTGAAATTCTGAAAGGAAAACATGAAGCTTTAATTAACGAAAACAATTCTCTCTCATGCCGTGTCCAGAGTCTCCAAGAAGGAAGATTGGATCTTGAACACAAAATGTCACGCCTTCAAGAGTCAAATGCAGATCATCTTCATCAAATCGCCTCTTTACAGTTGGATCTCTCAACGGCAGAGTCTCTTCGTATTCAACTTATGACGTACTCATTTTGTTTTAAGAGAATATTAGTCAACTTTTAAAAAAAAAAACATTTACATTGTCTAATTTTTTTTATAGTGAGCAGGAACGTGTAACTTCTCTGCACAGTGAGTGTGAATGTCTACGCCAGTGCAACGCTGAGTTGTTAGTTGACATGGCACTCTGTCGTGGGAAAGAGTCTGAGTTACTTGCGTATACGCAACAAGTTACCGAGAAAAATGTATTGCTTCAATCAGAGTTTTCGTCAGTTGAAGCTAAGGCAAGTTTCGTCAACAATTTTGTCATTTTTAAAGGAAAGGCCAGGAGGATTACCAAGCAGAAGCAATAGTCGTACTAACCAGTAGAGTTATATCTTGTACTTGCAGAGTTTGGGCTTAAATGGTGAAAATGAACGTCTACGATGTCGAATCAAAGAGCTGATGAAAGAAGTTTCGGCGGAAGAGAAGTTGGTATTGCAAGAAAGACGGTTTGCAGAATTAGATCGTGGCCGTCTATTAACTGAATTAGAGCTTGAGAAAGAAAAGACACTAAATCTCGAACGTCAATTGGAAGAAGCAAATGGAGACTCAATTCTTATGAAGAAAAAATACGAAACTAGCTTACGCGTAATTGACATTGGATACCTATATCTCGAAATAGTAAAGATTAACATGTTCTGTAATTTTGATTTACTAGGAACTGATGAAAGAACTGAAATCTGCAATGCGTAGTACAAAAGAAGTGACTAATGGTTCAGCAGATGGTCTAAGCCAGAGTTCGCGAACTAGTTCCAGCACATCTCTCAACATCTTGGATTCGAATTCACAGCCTCAGAAAAATCTGAGCGATCAGGTATTAAATTCATATTAACGTAAAACTCCATGTAGTGCCACTGGGGTATTTTTTAAACTGAACGGCATGCGGTAGTAAAGAACTGGGGTATTATTTTCTCCTCTCGCCTTTTCACGTAAACTTTTGCGCAAAAATATTGGATATTAAGTACTAGGGGGTAGACGAGTAAGCATACGGGACTACTGTACTAATTGAAGCTATTAGGTATTCACTTTGACCGGATAATCTTCTAAATAACAACATTGAAACTCATTTATAAAATTTAGGAATGGGAAGGGCCTGTGATACCAGATCAGCAAGTACTGGTGGAACGAATCGTTAAACTACAACGCATGCTTGCTAAGAAACAAGAGAAAAACGAATTCTTAGAAGAATATGCTAAGGAATTACGAGAAACAGCACAAAGACAACGGAAAATAATTCAGGCTTACGCTATGAGGCAAGAAGGTGGAGCCATGAGTTCAGACATTTCCGATCAAAATAAAGTGAGTTTGTATGTTGTATCTTACCAAAATCTCAATTTTTTGAAGGAAATACCCAATTCAAAAATATACAAATTGTGAATTCATATTTCATCTGTTTTTGATCCAAGATAGATTTCATTTTACCAAAAATAGAGCATCGTCTGAAAATTTTTTGCAAAAACTCAAAAGCATTTACAAATATTCTATAAAAGAAAAGACTACAAAATATAAAAACGACTGTAAATTATATTTTTGATGTGGATCATTTTAAAACTTGACTAAAATGAAATAGTATTCCTAAAAGTTAGCTTATTTTCTTTGAAACATATTGTGCCAGCTGCCTGAAACTTAATCCATGAGAATCAATGTTGTCACTAATCTGGCAGTTCAAGGGTAAATGTGACGCTGTTTACAAAGTTTTTATTATTTTCATTTTTGTATCATGCAGCAAATAATTGGAAATATCATATCGGTAGGCACCTCTTCCTTATCCTTTAAAATCCCCATATACAAAATATGTGTCAATTATTAATTTTATTTTGATTGAATTAGGCTGAATTTATAAGGCACGGTGGGGTAATGGGATCCGTATATTCTTGTAAGCCAGTAGATGATGGACTCACATTTGAATTATCATTGGAGATCAATAGAAAACTTCAAGCTGTACTCGAGGACACCCTACTTAAAAATATAACACTAAAGGTAATTTATTTAGTTTTCCCAATTATGCTCTTGAGCAATTAACTTGAGTTGGAAGTGGAACATAAAAAATTTATAAAATTTAATTTTCAGGATAATTTATCAACGCTAGGAGAAGAGAATTCGAAATTAAGTGCGAGACTTAGGGAACTAGAAGGAAATGTGAGGTGATGAAGTTAACTTTGACTCTAATGTAAGGTGCGTTCACGACATGACATTAGAATGGATTACCTATGTGGTGTATTGGATTCCAGTCATTATACTCCCATTGTATTTTTTCCGAAACTATATTTTTCTATATTTTATTTTAAATTCCTCAAATAGCCTCGTACGAATTTTCGTTTACAATTGAACTTTTTAAACTAATCGTGTATCCATTCCAGTACGAATTTGACTAATTTATTTAGGTAGAGTACTACACCACAAGATATTTCCATGTCTACGGCTACAAATAAATCCATAGCCCAAGCATTAACCTTTCGTGTCCATCATAGAAGACAGTTTTAAACGAATTCTATTGTCTATTCTCAAGTGTTATCTCCATGTCCAGAGAGCTGTTACAAAACCAACTCGTTAATCCTAAGGACGTAGATACTTACTCTTCTAGTAGGCTAGTAGCATGAGAAGAATATCCATGACCAAGGTCATCTGCTACTTCGCATCTTGTTGACCCAAAATGGTTCAAATGCACCTGGAAACTTTCCAGGGAAAACACGTGTAGTGGATTTAGACAGTTGTACTTGTAACCTAAAAATTAGTTATAGCTTCAACTAAACTACCCTCGTTTGGGAGGCAGAGGAGGAGGGCATACCAATAATAGATCCTAGACTAACTACCGTCCAATTCTACCCCGTCCAAACTTACCCTCATACTCTAAAGTTCCATCTGAATTAATAACTCATCTTCAGTTATCGAGTCAAGGCGTTTCAAGTAACATTTAAGACTCACTTAAAAGACAATAACGTTATCAGCATGTCGAAAAAAATGCTAAGCAAAGATGTTGGTGATATTGAGGTACGTCCAAAATATTTCAACTTAGATTCGTAGAATTATCGTTAATAGCATGAAATTTTTGTGTTTTAGAATCTACTAGCACTGAATCCCAAGATTAAACCACACGCTTCCGTTGTTCCTTCGGCGGAGACGAAAGTTAACAAAAAGAACTGGAAACGAAATCAAGACAAAAAATGCTCTGTAATTTGAAGATGTTAAGATGATAAAAATTTCTTTTACTTTAATTTTTTAACTGATGTTGTTACAGAGTTGTGGACCTATGTATAACAATTTTGATGATGTGAAGCATACAACACTGAGTGAGCGTGGAGCTCTGCGTGAAGCAAATAGATGTCTGAAGTGTGCTGATGCACCGTGCCAAAAATCTTGTCCAACACAATTAGATGTCAAGAGTTTTATTGGATCAATTGCAACAAAAGTAAGATTTTTCCACCGAAAGATTGTGTCCTTGAAAACTTTTTTTAATTTCTATTTTGAAAATACTATAATAGAATTACTACGGAGCTGCCAAGGCCATTTTTTCTGACAACCCCCTTGGACTGACATGTGGGATGGTTTGTCCTACCAGTGATCTTTGCGTAGGATCGTGCAATTTATATGCTTCAGAGGAAGGACCCATTAATATTGGAGGGCTACAACACTTTGCTACTGATGTAAGTAACAGTATTTTCACTAAAGCGAAGTCTGGGTTGTAAAATAGGAAGTCTCACGTAACCCCTAAGATAACGCAGTGAAGGTTACGTTCAATGGGTTCCTCTAACCAATGACCTTGCTAAAGATCGAATCATGAACACTAGTGACGCAGCAATTATCTCGATTGTTGCAGCCGATAACTCTAGTACAGTTAGTTGCACAGTTTGATGACGCGCAACCTACGAACGTTACAGCAACCACGTTATGCATATGGGGTAACATGAGACTTTGGCTGTAGGTCCTCGGTTTTCTTCAATTTCTGTGTTAATTTTGTCACGACTTATCTTGCAACAGTATTTACATCTAAATACTGATTAGAAAATCTGATTAGATGATTAGAAATGTAAATACTGTTTATAACTTTCTTATAATTTGCCATGCCCTGTTTCAGATTTTCATGAAAATGAAAATTCCGCAAGTTCGACCTCCACACATTCTAGCTGCGGACGAAAGCTATGGAACTAAGGTAGCTCTTGTTGGTTGTGGACCTGCGTCAGTATCGTGTGCGACTTTTCTTGGTCGCCTTGGTTACAGAAATATAAAGATCTTTGAAAAAGAAAAGTATATTGGAGGACTGAGTTCATCTGAGATTCCACAATACCGGCTACCAATTGATGTTGTTCATTATGAAATTCAATTAATGACAGATTTGGGCGTGGAGATTGAAACGGGAAGGAAGCTAAGCGTCAAGGATATTACCATCAATGCAAGTCACTATTAATTTTTTTAAGCTACAGAAGAAACCATCTCCTCAAATCTCATCTTGCCCCATAACGACACCACTTTCAGAAATTACACGAACTTACACTTACTGGGCACTAAAATTTAAAAACAGGTTATAATCTTTCTTTTGTAGAAATTGCGGGAAGAAGGGTATGGTGCCATTTTTGTGGGAATTGGTCTCCCAAATCCTAAGCGCGTTCATCCATTTGAGCATTTAACAGAAGAACAGGGATTCTTCACTTCCAAGGATTTCTTGCCAAAAGTTTCATTAGCCAGCAAACCAGGTAAACAAGGATTTCAATTCAAAATTGAATAGATCTTAAACGTTTTGAAAGTTACGAAATTTTTTATTCTTTGATTTGAACCATAGGCATGTGCAAGTGCGCGGGTAAGGTACTCCCTCAACTTTCTGGGAATGTCATTGTTTTGGGTGCTGGTGACACGGCCTTCGATTGTGCCACTTCTGCACTCAGATGCGGTGCCAACAGAGTCTACGTCGTTTTTCGTAAAGGATTCACGAATATCAGGGCAGTCCCGGAAGAGGTTGGTGTTTAACGGAAAAGCAGCCATTCGAAATTCGAGAACTCAATTATAATTTTTTCAATCATTTCAGATGGAACTTGCTCGGGAGGAAAAGTGTGAATTTCTCCCATTTCTCGGTCCACATGAAGTTCATTTGGAAAATGGTCGAATTAGTGCTGTAACTTTTTACCGAACAGAAGTCACTGATTCCGGAGAATTCGTTGAAGATTATGAACAGACAATGCGACTGCGCGCCAACTACGTAATCTCAGCCTTTGGATCTGGACTATTCGATACGGAAGGTTAGGGAAATTTTAAAATAAGTCAGGAATTCCTCAATCATTTACCTTGACGACTTGCAGTGAAAGATGCTCTGACTCCCCTCGAATTCAACAAGTATGGAAACCTCGAAGTTAATGTGAAAACGATGCAGACGAGCGAGAACGATGTGTTCTGTGGTGGAGACATCGCTGGTGTGGCTGAAACCACAGTGGAAGCAGTCAACGATGGTAAAACAGCGGCGTGGCATATTCACAAATATATTCAGGTATTGTTTGCAAAAGATTCAAAAACATGTAGACTCTTTCCTTATGAATCTGACTTGCTTCACGTGTACGATGTAGGGCTCTCATGGAAAAGCAGTGAGTCCAGTTCCTCAAATGCCCAAGTTCTACACAGCTATTGATCAAGTAGACATTTCAGTTGACCTTTGTGGAATACACTTTGAAAATCCGTTTGGACTGGCCAGTGCTACCCCCTGTACTTCAAGTGCTATGATCCGCAGAGCCTTCGAAGCCGACTGGGGATTTGCAGTTACCAAAACGTTCTCCTTGGACAAGGTAGGTCTACCAAATTCGAAACTCATTGTAAAAGTCAAATAGGTCAATGAACTTCATCTTGTGATGTAATGAGTAGGACATTGTAACAAATGTATCTCCAAGAATCATTCGTGGAACAACATCTGGTCACAATTTTGGTCCTGGACAAGGCGCATTTTTGAATATTGAGCTGATTTCGGAGAAAACCGCAGCTTATTGGTGCCAAAGTGTGGCTGAACTCAAGAGAGATTTCCCCACTAAGGTAACTATCAGTATAATTAATGTCTTCAACCTTCATTTCGTTAATATAACCTAACTTACAACTTGCAGATAGTCATAGCAAGTATAATGTGTTCGTTCAACTGTGATGACTGGACTCAACTGGCCAAGATGGCCGAAGCAGCTGGAGCTGACGCATTAGAACTCAATCTCTCATGCCCACACGGTATGTCATTCAACATAGCAGTAATTTAGTCAAGATTACTAAATTATTCATATTGAGTTATGGTCTTCACAACATACAGGAATGGGAGAGAAAGGAATGGGACTCGCCTGTGGTCAAGTAATTTATCCAATTCTAATTTTCCAAACTCCCTGCCAAACTTTGATCATTAGGTTTTTCGTAGGATCCTGAGCTAGTGCGAAATATTTGTTTATGGGTACGAGCTGCCGTTAAGATTCCATTTTTCGCAAAACTCACCCCAAACGTCACCAACATTGTTGATATTGCAACTGCTGCCTACGAAGGTAAATTGATCAGGATTTACTACAGATTGAAGCGATAGTACCTACGCAGAATCCACTATTCATCAGAAGTAATAGTTGTTTTCGAATTATTATAGGAAAGGCAGATGGCGTGACAGCTACCAACACTTTGTCTGGTTTGATGGGTTTGAAAGGAAATGGAGACCCATGGCCCGGAGTAGGAGTCGACAAGAGAACTACTTACGGAGGCGTATCAGGGAATGCCATTCGACCTGTTGCTCTCAGGGCAGTTTCTGCCATTGCTCGAGCCATTCCAGGATTCCCAATCCTTGCCACTGGGGGAATTGACTCAGCAGAAGCTTCCATACAGTTTCTCAAATGTGGAGCATCTGTCCTTCAAGTAAACACGTCAACGTGTTCAACAGTCGTCAAGTCCTTCAACAATTTTTCCCTTTTCGTTTTTGTCAGGTGTGCAGCGCCATTCAGAACCAAGATTTTACTGTGGTAGATGATTACATCACTGGACTGAAGGCTCTGCTGTACGTAGAAGGAATGGGACTACAAGGATGGGATGGACTTTCTCCGCCAACACCCAGACACCAAAAGGGAAAAGTTCTTGCAGTTCAATCAATCATAGGCAAAGTATGTCCTTACGAAATTGAAAATTACGTATAGTCTTGTTCTGTAGGTACTAAACTTATTTTCATTAATTTCTTACAGCACTTGCCGCCATTTGGTCCTTACAAGAAACAACGTGAGGCACTTATTGGTGAAGAGAAGACTAGATTGACTCTGGACATGCTTGAAGAACAGTTGGATGCAGGGAGCAATGGTGTGTTTTTGCCAACTTCTGACCAAGTGCCGACTATCAAGGACATCATAGGGAAAACAGTTCCACAAGTTGGAACATATTCACAACTCAGTAACAAAGAACAAGTCGTGGCGCTTATTGACGAGGTACGAGAATAACGGCGGGTTAATTTTAAACGAAAGCTTACCTAGAATAATTCAGTTGTCATTCTGACCAGGACATGTGTATCAACTGTGGGAAATGTTACATGACGTGCAACGATTCTGGATATCAAGCTATAACCTTCGATCCTAGAACACATCTTGCCCATGTCACAGACGATTGTACGGGATGTACTCTCTGTGCTTCAGTCTGTCCCGTTATCGATTGCATAACGTAAGCATCTAATACAACTTCTCAACACAAGAATGAAATGTAATTTTCTCGATTCTTTCAGAATGGTTCCTAGACCTACTCCTTACATTCCAAAACGTGGAGTCTCATTGAGTCAAGCTGCCTATTAAATCCGGAAATGTACGAATTTAATATCTTTAGAAACATAGAAGATTAGGAAAGTGTATTAAAACCTAATATAACTACAAGAGAATCAACAGTAACTGGACAATAAGTGGGATCCTACCATAAGGTGTCCTTGCATTGGTAAAACTTCGACATCCCAAGAACCTCCAAGGTTCGCCCACCTTAAACTAGATTTCCCCAACGCATGCGCACCGTATGGTAACATCCTAACAGACCGTCATTTAGTAACATACAGTAGGTCACATTCGTGTCAGCCTCATAAAACAAATGTCTTACTAATTACAAACTCACCAGTGGTCCCCAACATGTATGAGATAATCAGTTTCTTTCATTTGTTTTTTTTCAGCTGCTAGAGCACCAACGTGAGGCCAAAACTCCATTGAGGCCAAATGAAGGTTTTAGGATAGGCGACCTGAAGCACAAGTTAAAAAAAACTTCAAAATCATATAAACACTAAACCAATCAAAAAAATTAGAACAAACGAATATGAAAATATAAGCTTGTGTTTGCTACTAAATATTAAAATTTGACATAACATAACAAAATATGGTTAGATGCGATGCATCTCATTTGGGTTTAGTTCGGTCTCAGTTGAGAGACTCAAATACAAGACGCGCACTCGTTTCTCACATTCCCCATAAAAGTAGCAAGTTGTGTTGGGGTATGTCGAGATTCGAATGACGTAAGAACTTATACGTATTATTAGAATCGAGTTAATAGTTATTGAGCAGAGTAACATTACATTTGGTGTGGCAATCATTAGCTCAAAGTCGGTAACCATTGCTTCTACCAGTTGATCTTTTAGAAGAATTTGAAGCCATCCACCGTAAGCTCCAAATGGTTTCTCTTCACTAACAAATGAGCCTTGGACGGCAGGGGAGACGAGAGTGATGGCAGTAGAGGAACTTCCTTTGAATGTGAAATGACGACCATGTCGTAGTCGGCCGCTGCACAAAAAGTAACCGTTTACTACAAGCGCGGTAATGATGTTGTACTACTTTAACTTCAATGGTGCTTACGTGAGGGCTAGAGGAAAACAGAACCCTGCTTCTAAATTGATAGTGATGTGTATGAGATCAAAGTAAGTGACGCTTGGAGCAAAGATGGAGGACGGAAGAGGAACATTATCCTTATTCCAAGTTTTACTCTGAGGATCATTACCATTGGAATCCATACGACACTTGGAGTTGAAGGAAGAAGCAAGATCTATATCCAAATTATCAACTTTGGTTTCATCTTCGAGTTCATCTGAACTATGACATTCATCTGTTTCAGTAAACCGAGTTTCATCCTCTTCAATAAGTTCGGGCTGACGAGAAAATGGAAGGTCAAGCTGCCTACTTCTTCGCAAATGACGATACAGACGTTGATACTCCTCTCTGGAAAAAAAGGTGATACCCGCGATGACTAATATTCTCATTAGATAATTATACACTTAATTTAATATGTCGTTACTCTTATTTTTAATATGTCGTTAGTAGAGAAAGTAATATTGTCTAACTTGAGGTAATGGCAGTTGGATTGGTCATAGTACTTCCAAGCTTCTGGAGTCCAACTACACACAGCGGCATTTACTCCACCCAAATCAGATCCATCTTGCAGAATTCGTTGAATCAACTCTTGTTCCAAAGAGGGTTTAATTTCGAAAAGAGATTTAACACGAGTAATATCTGTCACCAGGTACTTCCCGCCACACCTAGAATAATTGAAATTATATTAGTTAATTAATTGTTAATTGACACTACCCAAAGAAAGACTAGAGAACATTTAAAATAGATATAGTAATAGCCAGGAGGCACAATAAACGAGTCCAATCGACGTCATTGGTACCGGCATATGATTAACTTACTCTGAAAAATCCCTCATAAGATCCAGAAATGCATTGACACTCCATTTCTGAACAGTGAGAAGTTCTTCTGTAGTAACCGGGACGATCTGTATAAACTCACAATTTCCTGCAGGTGTACGAATGGATTGAAGTTGGGGGTCAGATGTGAGCAGGATTTGCTAAATAACAGTTTCATGGTTAAATTTTTGTTCCTACTACTTACGTTTACGGAAAAACTAGAAGAACCTACGCAAAGTTCTTTGTTAGAGTTAGGGTCGTCGGGATTTAGACTCTGGTGCCATGAAATATGATCACCAGATAGAAATGGTTGACCTGGCGAATGCAAATAGACAAGATTGACATACCTAGTTGTAGCTACTTTTTTTTTAAATTCATAGTACAACATACCAGATTTATAGACGTATCTTGCTAGGCATTGCATAAGTTTGGCGGGCCATAATGGAGGATCTGTTTCATGAGATTGTTTCTGAAGCCGAAATGAGAGTTCAATCCCAAACCCAGATTTGTCTGGCCCAAACATTTCAGGAAGGAAAACACGACCGTCACAATGGAGATCAGAGAGTCCATAACTACATTAAAATTTTTAGGTTCGTTTTTAGCTACTTCAGAGTAAACTGGCGAGGCTTACGTAGTGTAATTGTTATGGTGTACCTAACATAGTGCCAATGAGGAGGTACATCATTGTTGTAGTGATCGTCAAAAGCACTGAATATACTAATGTAGTCTAACGGGTCTGGGCCTCCTCTCCTATTAGAAACGAAACCAAAAGTAAAGTGTTGGTAACTTCAACATGTAATCTTAGATTGAAAAATATCGCTTTACAAAATTCGAAGTCCTAAAAAACTCTAAGATTCGATTGAGACTTTACCAACATTTGATGAGTGACTGAATCTGCATTGGATTTAATTGATCAGGATAAATTCTGTTACACTCTTCATTTATGGCTTTGATACCAGGATACCTATTGTTACATTACCAATGTTAGCACTTGGTATATCAGTTTTATTCACACAGTGTGTATCACGTTAGTCAATAATCTTACCGATTCACAAGGGTTTCGTATGCAGGTACATCCATGGTACCAGGATCAGCCACTGAACGAAAGGAGGCATGCATTGTTCACCTTCCAGTAAGGAAGTATTAATTACACGATACTGAGCTATAAAGTAACTTAACCAGTAGTCAGTGCAGTGATGAAAAAATTTAAAACGGCAATTATTTGTAAACAAAAATATATCCTGTTCGAAGTTCGGTTACTGCGAACGAATCTCTAGGTTACAGTAGTGCTTCCCAAGACGATGGAGGTGTTGTGCAGCATATACGGACAAATTCGTTAAGGAAAAACCACAATTTTGAGTAATTTTATTAGGTGAACCTCCTCTCCTGCTCACCAAATAAAAAACACGAATATATTTACAGAGATCAAGAAAATTTGAAATGTCGTTTTCACAAGAAGAAAAAAAAAGTCGTCTTCAGTAATGAACAATGGAATATGTTTAATTACAAGTTTCACTTCGTTAACCACGTAAACTAACCTATAGTATCTTCGATCTAACGGCTCAAAATACTTGAATAGTTACTAAAATCAAGAAGGTTAAATGCGCTAATTGAGAGAAGAGGTAGTTTCGCGACATGTAGTATTGGAGTATCGACTCCAGTCTCCTCAGGTCAAATTAAGATAAATCATAGGGTGGGACTAAGGAGTATCACAAGTAAAATTACGTTTTTGCACAGATTCCTTCAGACCACTCATTACCATTACATTGGTCTTAGGTAAAGTTTGTAAGAGTCAAAGGTCATCAACCAGAGACGTTCGTGCGCTCCACCATCACAAGTGACCAATATCAAAACTACAAAATAGCGATCGGAGGAGCCTTCACGTCAAAAGGCAAGAGTTTCACGGAAGATTCGACGAACTGTTTTTCCAACAGAAGTCGTCGATGGTGGTGTAGTCGTCGTATGAGAAATCTTAACAAAAAATAAAGCATTGTCAATTAATTTATTATTATCGAGCAATTAATTAAAAGTATCATCATCTTACCCTGAACAAGTAAGGTTGAATGTCAGGAAAAGTAGTGTCAAAAATGAGGTCAACTTCAGATTGGGCTGGAATTTTAGGGAGATATTGTTGACGATTCATTACTTCTGCAATCAGAACCACCTTTTCACCCACCAATTCCCCCAAGTACTCCCGATTCATTTGTCGTTCTAAACACCACCATCATATACAAGATGTGCTTATGCGCTACAGTGTTCATTTAATTTAGAAAGAATATTTAAATATAAGTACCAATTTCACTGCGAATGCCCTTGACTTCTACTCGTATTGTCCAAACCTCCCACGGAAGACACTCAGGATTGAAAGGCCAGTTCACTTTCTTCTTATTGTAGAATTCTAGCGAAATCTGACCGCTCCGTACGCCATTTTCAGTAACATTGTTAGGATCTCGGATCGCTTTGTCAAAGGCTTGAACGTGTTGACTCATCGTTCGAGACAAGGACGGAGAGGCACAACGAACCTACAAAATAGGCCGGTTTGATAGTTTGATTACATTATGCGGCCCGGAATTAGTTAAAGTACGAGTTCCTCAGATCACACTTTATAAAAAACGTTTAGTCCCTGAACTTCCGATTAAACCGAACTTTCAGTCCTGCTAAGACAACCAATACAATGGTGTATTTATCAACCAGCTTCTTTCTCCTCGTCCGACAATTAGTTACTTGTGAATTCACTACGTACAATTCGTTTCCTGACTTACGTAAGTGAGGTCTATGAAGTCGCAGTCAATGTCCTCGTATCCAATGGTTCCAATTGAGTACTTTCCTTCTTGTCGATAGTGGAACTTTCCCATAGTCCGATGAAAGAGAATAGAATGGAAAATACAGCTGACGACCTCGTTGACCTGATGGCACTCTGTTGTCTAATAGTGAGAATCATTAAACGTTAATGGTGTATTACATTTGAACTATACGAAGGAAAAGAAGACTACTGTGGACAGTGACTGGTAAAGAAAAATACTTGGCTTACAATATAAATTGTTTATAAACTTTGTAAACTTCAGTTGGATTCCGTACAGATTAGCACAACTTGGATAAATTTTATATCCACAAAATAGTAATCTCCTTTTGCAAATTATCAATAAATAAAAACTTACGAAATCGAATGTTTGAGTCCGTGCATTCATGGTGGTAAGGAATGAATGGGGATGGAGTAGTTAAATGAATTATTGGAGTCAAAGCATCCAGTAAATGTTTGATCGACTTCCCACTAGGTACTGGTAAAAAAAAGAGTAAATTTTAACAGTTTGTCCTAAAAGTTAGATTATTCTTTTAATTTGTTTTGATTCCGTTGTTCTTTATGGCTCAGCTCAGCTGAGAATATCCACCAATTCTTCCATGACTGGGTAGGTGGAGCCAACCCCTAAACTTTATATCGAAATTGCTTGACTGACAGAAGTGACCGACAAAAAATAGGTAGAGAGAGGTAACACAAACACAGGGACGGACAGGGCAAGGACAACTCATCAGGCCAACATGGCGGAAATAATCGTGTAATTGTGCACGTTGTGCAATGGTTCGTGTGCCCTTCTATGCAGCTAGTTTAACCAATTTTTTTTAATTGATAAACCTTAATGTTTAACAAAGAATTATAATGAGCTTTTTTGTAAAAAAAAAAAAATCTGAGAAATCTCTCGAAAGACATTAGGTATAATTTCTTTTCGTTTTTAAAAAAGAAATTGGCAAAAAAATTCGAATATGTTTTCCATCTTAGCAATTTTTTTCAATTGAAAGATGTTTTGTCACAATTTTTTCTTCCTAAATGCTCTTTGGGGTCGTCAAATTTTTTTTGTTCTGTAAACTCCGTTTGTAGAAACAAGTGAACTAACCCTTTGCTTTCCTACACGTCGCGTGACGATTTCTTAAGCGTTTTTTATACTACAAGAAAAGAAAAGGACGAACTGTTTTTTTCGATGTTAACAAATCTTACGATACTCCACAAATTGTATGCAAATACACGTCGGTTAATGCGAATACCTCTCTGAAAACTTTGACTCCCAGGCTTTTGTTAAAACGTTTTTAAACGAAAGTAACATTGCCTAAAATTTAAAGTATATCTTCGCGCCAATCCAATATCGTTTTACTCTCTTTTTCAAGTTTTCGAAGAGAAAACTCACTTTACCCCTTTCCATTTTCACAAATAAAATTGAATTCTTACCAACTTTTCGCAAGCCTTCCTTTACTTCTCGCACTTCATCATACAACTTCACTTTATTGGAAAGTGCAAATTTTGTATTTAGCAAACTTCTTAACACCTCAAGGGCCGTTCTCACTCTACCTTCATCGACGACGACAGTATCGAAAAGTTTGACTAGTTATGACTTCATTTCTAAGCCCGTATTGTCTAATGAAGTGGTCAATTCTTTGTGAGATATATTACAGATAGATGCCCTCCCACGATGGATGGGTGAATTAATTAGTCGGTGGGGCGGGGTGGGACTTAACTGTATGCGATTGAGGCGAAACCATGAAAGTAATAAAGAGGAGCGGGAGTAATAAAATGAAAGTGGAAGTTAAGTGGTCTCTTATTCCTTCAAATTGACAAGACAATGTAATTGAATCCCTTGTCTAGAAAAAAGTTAAGAGAAAGACTCGTTTCAATTACCCCGACAACGCATCAACCCTCTTAGCACATTCACTTTTTAATACATTCATACTTTACTTCCCATTTAACATCTAAGCCCAAAAATGGGATCCATTTACCTTCCAGGGTAATTGACATCTCTCTGTGTACAAACCTTCATACATTTAAAAACTAAATTCCATTTTTGTTGATTAATTGAGACTCATTTTTTAAATTTTGTAACCTTTAAAGCAAGTTAAAGCTCATGAACCAGAAAGACAAGACGGGTTTTTACAAGGAGGGCGGAAATGGTTGAGAGATGATCCTTTGGGCGAGTTAAATTACTTGGTAAAATGTCAAAGGATCAAAACCACTTCCTGTCCTCATCCAAGTCTTTAGTATACAGAGTCAATCAATGTGGATGGACTTACGCGATACAGAACTGAATCTGATTGGCTAAGAGACTCAGGCCCTGACCTTACAGTCAGCCCTGAAAGGAGGGATCAACCGGATCTGTACCTAGCAACGGAGGGTGGACCAAAACATTCGTCACACCCTGAGACTCCATCCAAAGTCTCTACCAAACTTCGATGCCATCCTCATTTACCCCAGCTCATCCTGAGTGACAACATCGTCTACCTTTCTCTCAAAGAAAGCAGTTCTTAACTAACTTTATAATTAACTTAGTTAATGTTATAGTTAATCAGAAGTAACTCTCGGGATCGGAATTTGGGAAGACCTGTTTCGGGTTTCGGGTTACTCGTCGACGTTTGAGTGTCCGAAGTGATTAGCACAATTAGTGAAAGTTAATGGTGTCCTTCCCAGTGAAAAAATCATTAATTTCATTTGTTGAAAGTGATAGAGAGAAGGTTTAAGTATTGAGCAACAATGGATGGATCCAGAATACGAGGGTTGTCCCAAAGTCACTTCCGGTTTGGTACCGGTATCACAGGATTGGGCCATACCTTGCACGACGAAGAAAAAGTAGTGAGTACGTTTCAAGGTCTTCTTCCTCCACGACCATTCTTGGGCGGAGGTCAAAGTCTCAACAATCCCCTCGGCCTTTTTGGCCCTTCTCCACAGACAAAGTCTTTTTCTATTGAGTCACTGTTAGGACTCAGTGACACGGTTACTAGCCCTGGACATCTAATTAACTTTAATCAGTTTCAAGAGGAAACGAAACCGAAACTACTCCGTTATACTCCTTACAAGAGAGAACGGAATAAAACGTCGCATCAACAACCGCAAGGTAAATTCACGTTTCACGCGTCAATTCATGGTCTCGACGTTTTCGATCCAAGGAGTGTTATTAAGTTTCTTTAGGTTTGCTTTTTAAATTCACCAGGCTCATCGGATTCCAAAGATTCTCTTACAACTCGAAGTGGAAAAGCCAAACGTGTTCGTACAATTTTCACACCTGAACAACTGGAGAAACTGGAATCTGAATTTGAACGGCAGCAATACATGGTGGGTACAGAACGATCATACCTCGCAGAATCTTTGGATTTAACCGAAGCACAGGTAAATGGGTCTTTTGATAATTGCCGCCTTGCTCTAGACTTTTCAAAGATAAATATTGATTCGACTTTCTAAGAATGATGACAGAAACAAGTTTTTACGACCAAACTTTGACCCCAAGCAATTGTTGTTGTGTTGAAGATGACAAGCATATTAGTTTTAGTTATTAAAAAGTTAAAAAGGAGAAGGAACTTTACATTTACATTTTGTAGTGACAGAGGCTTCGTTTGGGAAATACATTTTGATAACATTTTCGTAGAAAGATTGAAACACGCGACATATTTCGTTCACTTCTCTGGTATGATTTTGTATTTTAGGTAAAAGTGTGGTTCCAGAATCGTAGGATAAAATGGCGTAAGGTTCACTTGGAAATGCAGCAGGAACGTCTAAGGGCCCTCCGAGCCGAAGAAGGTCCAGATTTTGAATCCAGTTCAGACTCGAGTCTTTGTCGAATGGAGACGTGTCTCGAAGTTAGATCATCACAAGGGCAGTGTAACGATGGAACACGAAGTAAAGGTCACCGGGATTCAACTGTAGTTGAAAAACCGATTGGAACTAGATGGGAATCTAGTGGGTTAGATTCCTACTTGCTCAACACCCTTGGTGGGTCCGTAGTTGGTTCAGGTGGACAATGGAGAACAGGACGCCTTGTCACCTCCGAAGAGTCAGAGACAGAATCCGATTAGGTCAATGATAAACGCTCTTCTGGGATTTGTTTGGTCAATAAAGAATTCGTCCATATCAAGCCTCATCATTTTCTGACTTTCTTTGAAATTCCAAGTTAGAAGGATAAAGCGACAAGGTCTCGTGCCACGGGAGCAATGAAATGTGAAAGTAGGAATTGATGAGCTCTTTCTTCAAAGTCCCTTTGACTCAGTCTTCCACCACTTTTCAAACTCACTCAACTGCATCATATTAAATCTAATTGAGGTAGAGAACAAAGGCAAGGCTAAACTGCTAACTTTCACCATATTTTTATCAACTCTAAAATTCAAATAACGATATGAGCTCACTCAAAAATAAAAGACCACAAGGCAGTGATTTGGTGGGGTTTCTATGGTGGACGCTGTCTACTACAGATTCCTTTTCTTTAGAAAAATGCCGGTTGAATTGAAGATGTTTTCTGAAAGGGGTACGATGCTAACGAACCTTAGGCGAACGTTTGTTCAAGGTTAAGAACACGACGTATGAACTTTTATTTTTTAAAATGACTAATGGTAAATTTTGATTGGTCAATTCTGGAAAAAAAGAATGCCATTAACTCCGCCCTTTCATACTTGGTATTCTGGAATGATGAGCTTTCACTTCCTTTTCCTTTCTTCCCTCACTTTTCCATTTGGAAGATGAAAGATGAGGTTGTCAAGAGTCAAGGGCCCTTTCACTCAAATCCAACCACCACTATTAAAAATCACAACGTACTTTCTCCATTTACAAAAATTCAGACCTCACATTCGGAGTTTCGTTCGTACTACAAAAATTCAAAAGCGTCTTTCTCACTTTGTAACAAAAACGTTTCTAACTCAAACATTACAATTTAAAAAAAAATAGACGACGAAGCGCCAAAAGCGAACAACCTGGAGGCCAAAAGTGTCTTACTTCCTGTGCTTTTCAGCCGTCGAAAGTCAACGGTATGAAAATTTGCAGAATGGTGTTCTTCTAATAATTAATTCGTATTGTGAGTTTTTTATTTCAATTTTGGCTTCAATTAAAAAATAACAGTTTTGGTTTTATTTGTGAAAAAGTAGTTACTTTCATTGGGTCATTAGGAAATCGCGTGTTGATTATGGATTCATACATTAGATGAGGAGCGGAGCGATGTACTTAGCCAGTAAGGTGAAAATGTGTCTAGAATAAACTAATAAGAGGTAATATAAATTATTTTCGTGAGATAATTAGCCAGGGTTGAATAGGGAGATGTTATTAGAGTCAAAGCGTAGTTTTTTTTTCAATTAAGGTTTTAGTCCTCTTGTGTTTTTGGAGTTGATCTAAAGTTAAGTGGGTAAATCTTAATTGTAGAAAGGGAGAGAGATGTGCATGTGTGTGCTGAGGCTGAGGAATGCGAGGCATTTCAATTAGTTCTCAACTTGTCTTTCTTTTGTCCAGGCCTTTTCACTTCTCCGACTCAAAGAGGAGGAAAGTAGTGAAGGGCTCATAAATCTGAGGGGAGAAAGGAAGTCTACTTTCACTTGGGCCATTTCCCCCCATCACATTTTTCACTCTCATAATTCTTATGGTTCGCTTTATTGGAATGGGGGATCCGAGGGTGGGGAGACTCAGCTTTCCCTTTGATCTTCCCATAAAAAATCAAATTAAGCTCCTCCAGGACGAGGACAAGGACAGTCAAAATAACCCGCTTTCTCTCCGTACTCCAACAGGACATTCCAGAGACAGAGGAGATAAGAGGGAAAATTAGTCAACTCACAAATCCACCGCACAACCACATTCCTCACTTTACTCCCCCCCACCCAAATCACCCTCATTACACAACTTTTATTTGTCCTCTTGTCATTTATATTAAAAACACCAAAAATGATCCGGGATTAAAAATGCAACCCCCTCCTTCGCTTCGTTATTCCATTCTATTCTTTTTTGGAGAAAGAAGCAACGTGTCGACGAGGTATCACTAGTACTGAAACCTAGTTTTAATTACAGTGTAGTAATACCTCAATTTACCAATGACCTGAACCACCTACGTTTAATTCAACTTATCATGCTTATTTCCAATGGTTGTAAAGTATTTGGCATTAACCTTTTAAGTTAAAGTGTACAGGGAATATATTGAATTTAAGTGATAGTTGTGTAGTTGTAGAAGGTAAAGTTTAGGTAGATAAGAACTTGTACATGACGTACACAATAATACCAAGCAAGACCACAAGAGCAGCGCCTATATTATACACCGCCATGTCTGGAATCCCATCGAAGAGATCAACTACAGAAGATGGACGAGCAGGTTTCGGATGGATTCGTTTTCGTTGCAAGGCGTACTGAACAGCACCTCGGATTGCAACGGTAGCTGGTTTTAAAGCCTGTCCCATGCGTTCGCAATTTTCCTCTAAGTCATACCAAGTCGGTTCCTCAGCCTGTGCTGCTATGTTCTGCACTTGATTACCAACAGTAGGCGGGGGACCAAAAGCTGACATCACTTCCATAACTGGTGGAAAGCCTCGAGGCGATTTCCAAAATAGAAGTTTTTTGACGCGGTGGGTCTCAACGTTGGGATTTCCCATATTTTTCTGGAAATAAACGTAAAAGTCGATGAAAGTTTGAGTCTGAGGTAAACAAAACGCTTACTGTAAGCCACTGTCACAAAATCTATTGTAACTTATTTAAATAGGTGAAGAAAAAGTTTATTGAACTTACCGAAATCAAAGCTCGCAGAGCACTGGATGTTTTAGCGGCGTTTGACGGGTACTCCATCGTCTGAATGGTCAAGTGCCCCTCAGTGAAAAGATCGAGTTTCCCAGCATGATAGAAGGGGTCAGTAGAACAGTGCAGATACGCACACTCCTTTCCTTTTAACAATGCGAATGACGGTTTCATTTTGAACAAAGGTGACGATGCATACACCTGCAACCGAATTAGGATTGAGAAAATACAAAGGTACCATCTGCTAATTTTTTACTTGTTTTAGTTACCGAGTAGAGGATGAGCTTGTCAGTCTTATTGCAAACGGGAAGGTGAGCGTGCAATTTGTTATCTTCCGGTGACTCAAAGAAAATCGCGGCGATGGGCACATCAAGTAAAGTGGCAGGTTCATCCCAGAAGTCATCTGGATCTCCATAAAGATCACACAATTGATCATCGACGGTGGGTCGGGGAGTCCCAATAGTTGGCAATCCTCCATTTCCCGATACCAAGATAGATGGAAGAGGTGGGAATCTCGATCTCGACGTCATTTCTCAGCAGCACACGAATACCAACGACTAAAATTCAGGGTGTAGTTAGTTCTTAGGTATCCAGTCTGCTTACTGAATACTGAGTGCCTTATGGGAGGTATATACCCAAGGGCCCCCAGCAGAACTCAGAGTCCAGTTCCATCTCTTTTTAGCATTAGGTTGCTGCTTGAGTTGAGGAGAAGAAAGCTAAAACCCTAATGGTAGGAGATGGGACGGGACTTAGAAAATTTTACTGGGGGCCCTTGGGTATATACCTCCCGTACCTTACGGCAGACAATGAATACAGTCTTCCAGAGATTGGGGATTCCAGAGATTGGGATGTAATTAATCAGTTAGTTAGGTTTATTTTGAGCTTACCTCAAACTGAAGAAAAGAATGGATTCCAGAAATCCAAATTAATCCAAACCAACGAGAGTCCTCGCTTCAGGTAATTTTGAAAATGAAGAGTAGTGACCTCAACGCAGCCTGCCTGCACGAAACAACGGGGTGCCTTGTTCAGCCTGTATCAACTTCAAATTCTCCCGCGAGTTGGCAATCTACAAACAACTCTTATCCGCATCAAATATCCGCCTTATACTTACCACCACGGAAATCAGGTAAAAACATGATTTTTATTTCAATTCAATTAAAAACGTTTGCTTCTTTAATTATTTGCGCAAATACATTATTACATCATATCTTAATTCCGTTTAAAGACAAATGAGTTGTTAGGTATACGGAGTGGAAGTTGATGACCAAGGAATCTTCGGACAAGCCTTCAAGTGCTTGTTGTCAGAAAATACGATGGTCATCACAAAGAGAAGTTAAAATGATAACGCTGTTTCTTTTTTTAAATATCACAAGAAGTTTTATACAGATTCTGGTTTTTGATTCGCTGAGCCATTTCAATTGCTGAAACAACAGAACGTACTCTCTCTGTTACCACCAGCAATGTGTTCTCCTCTGGTACCCAAATTAACTGTTTGGCCAGTATATGGTTTTTCTTGACGCGATTCCAGTTTTGTCCATCGTTCTAGCGCGGAGATAAATGCGGCTTGGACATTTGTAGACTCCTTCGCACTCGTCTCTACATATGGCATCCCATTGGCTACACACCAATCCAGGACAGTCTCGTAGGCTAACTCACGCTTTTCTGGTTCAATATCTACTTTGTTACCAAGAACAATAAAAGGAAACGAATCCTTGTCCGCAACATCAGCATAATACAGAAATTCTTCTCTCCAATTTGCTAAATTTGTGAAACTTTGACGATGATCCAAAGAGAATGTGAGGAGACAAATATCTGAACCACGGTAAAATGGGGTCCTAAGAGATTTGAAGCGCTCCTGCCCGGCAGTATCCCAGATCTCGAGAATAGAATCAATATTATAGTCCAAGGTTAATTTTTGAAATTAAGTTTACAAAGGTCATAAGTTTCCACTCATTGTTACCTGTAGTGTGTACATTTGACCTCCTACTTCGATTTCCTTGTTCAAAAATTCTACTCCTATGGTATGAAACGAATGGTGATCAAATCGGTCGGAAACGAACCTAATTAGCAAAAATTCAATAGGTAGAATGCCTTAAAACGTAATAAGTCACTTTTATTTCATTACGTTGATTTACCTATTCATAAGACACGACTTTCCAACACCTCCATCGCCTAGAAGCACACATTTGAGTAATAGATTCTTAGGTGCGACAGCGTTTGATCCTGCAACTCCGCTCCGACTCATTGCTTCTTGCTAAAATTAATATAACATACAATTTATACTTGATAAGAGTAAAACTTAACTTTAGTATTAGAAGGTAACTAACCTGTCCTTGGGTGGGGTCGGCGTGTCCTTGAAACTGACGTTCGACTTGATCTCTTCTATTTTTAACTCTCCATTTTCCACCTCTTCTGTCGAACGTACAGCTTAGTAAATATTTTTACCAAATTGGTGTGAAATTGTGGGCGTTGCCAACATCAATTTAGTTCTTTAACACTTGTCTGCTATTCCTGCCTTGTAGGATGTCCAATGTTAAATCCCTGCTTCTTCAGTTGCTACTGGTCTTTTGGTAATTGATATTCGATTTATATTTTCATCACAACCAATTTTTAAAACCACAGCAATCTTATCAAATACCTAGACACGTCAAATGAAGTGCATTAGATGAAATAGTAAAAGTAACTACAGCATATGACAATGACAAAAGAAGCAAGTATCTGGAATGTAACTTACATTTTCATTCGAAATCTCAATGGATCAATTATGGGCATCTTTACCGTTAGAACCAACCATTAGAAAAGTTCAATGTGGGCCACTTTAAAAAAAATTTTAAACAAAAATCAAGGAAATAATTATTCTTCACCGAAAATTTTTAAAAAGTTTTCTTCTCAACGCATCTTATTATGAATCAAATAAAGTCTTTACGTTGTACGTTTTAAATTATTGTCATCTCTTTGGAAAATTTAATTGAGTGTAACATTTAAATACTTTGGTTTGATTGGTATTATATCTCATGAGTATTCCTCGTTCCCCTCCATTTTAAGTAGATTACAAACAACGATAACGTTATTACTCATTCCTCTTATAACAATACGTATAATTATTTCCTAGTCAAAATGCAATGTAATTTGATTGATCACAAGAATATGTTTGTAAATTTCCCTCATCCTTTTAGTAGTCATGATGTCATGGCTCTCATGCGACACAAGAGAGGTCTCCCATTTAAAAAAAAAATTAAAAAATACAAAATATCAAGCTGTTCCTGACCAGAATTATTAAAGACAAAGACTATGGAAGTCGGATGGGGCTTGATGAATGAGTAATAATTAGAACAGTCGAAGCTAGTGTATAAGATGACAGGCGTTTCTGCTAAATATTTGAAGCCGTACCACTTGTATAAACAAAAGTTCAACCTTTGACAGTTACAAATAACTAACGTACTCTATCTAAACCAATATACCTGAGCAGTACTCGGAAAATACAGTCTAACAAAATGCAAACAATATTTGAACTACAAATAAATTGAAAGATCACGGTGGCGGTTGAGGGAGGCAGAAGTTGGTGGCTACAAATCTAAAGAAAACAAGGCAAGTAACTTATTACTTATGTTCTCATTTGTCTTGGTTCCAGCCAATCACAAGAGGACTCAAATTCCAGTGATATTCGTTTACGAAAAGAACAGGGAAACTCCATAATCTGTGTCTCACTGTTCCCAAATAGACAAATATGAAAAATAACAAGTTTCATATCTTACTCTATGAGATCTGCTGTATTGATTAATTACATAGCTAATATATAGTACCAGTAATTTGTAAAAACCTGACATAATCTGAAAACTAACCTGTTGTAATCAAAAAGTATTCCAGCACTCAAATGTACCCACCATCCCATTACTCATGCATCACAACGCCCATGACACCCTTCATGAAAGATTGGCCTTTGTATTGAGAATGAAAAGGCACATAAGCCATAACGGACCACCAATCAGCCACCGACCAATTAATTTGATAATACATTACTCAAGTATTTTGCAAAATATCAGGAGACCCATGCCCATGCACTTATTCAATACTCATTATTTCGTAGAACTTCACCCTGACATTTTGCGCTGAGGCCAGAGTAATCCACATAAAGTGACTTCTAGATGTTGTTTGTAACTTCATCAGGGCTAACTCTGTCAAGGCACATCTGCATTGCTATCGTTACCGAATACTGGATACATTCTGTACAGCTTACGAATGTTTCAGCAATTTCTAAATTAAACTTTGTATTCGCTCCACCCATTCCGACGCATCAGTGTGGTTACTGGCAGACAGAATATACACTCGTTTCGACGTTTTTAGCTGTAAAAAAACCATAACCTGTAGAAAATTTAACGAAAACGTGGAATTAAGACTTACTTCGAACACAGTTTTCATGCCAAAATCATGTAGATTGTCCTGTCCTGGACCGGAATCTTGAAAGTCACACCTCTTGACTTCAGACAAATCTAACGAAATATCAAAAACTTGCGTTAGAAGCAGGTTCAACCGATAAAAATGAGTTCCATATCCAAAATAATTAGTATGAACGCATTAATTATGTTAACTCGTTACCGATGCAACCTTTCGGCGACATGTCAGTTGCAGACTCATAATATCTTAGTTCATGTTTCGTCGTATCCAAAATAAACCATCGTTGGCGCCAAGCCTTGAGCAAAACTCCGCGTTTGTTCAAGTAGCCTTGCAGTGTAACAGATTCCATTGCTGGTGATCGAAAACTCTTATAATAAGCTTCTGGATCTTGAATTATAGCAGAACTATGACCTACAGAAATCGAAATCGTAAACCTTCCGAACATAGTATGTACAAGATTCTTATTCTACTGTAAATTTTACCTGCAGCAGGATTTCGAAAACTTCCGCGGGTAGGACGAACGCCCTCCTCAGAACCAGGAAAAACTTGTGCAATGCACAAAGGCATAAACTCAACACATCGTTCATGACAACACGCTCCACATTGGTTACATTCAAGGCCGAGCTATTAGAATCCAAATGTTATTTCCAATGAAATTCTATTAGGTTTTATTTTTGTTCAATTCAATTAATGGCGTTACCTTTCCAAAGAGAATAGTTGAACAGATGACACATGTCTCAAAAGAAGTAAATGGCCTTTTGGTGAAGAGATGTGAAGTTGTAGTACCGATATCAGATCCGCGTAAAACTTTTCCTTGGAGTAAGATCGAGACAGTTGATTTGCGATGCATGGCCGTCCGATCTTGATTCAATGGTCCTGGACATGAGCTGTTGTCAATGAGTAGCGATTGACGAAGATTTGACTCTGTCACCTCATCACGCACTGGAGGAACACGACTACTAGTATTCAAATCGGATTGTCTCCACGTCCATGGCGTTTTCACATTACTGATTTGGGATTCCAGTTTGGTAATTTCTTGGATACGATGACTAAAAGCATGTGGTAAAGCATGATCAGGAGATTCGTCGCTGAAACAAAATAAGAAAAGAAAGAATTTTTTATTTTCTAATTTGCAAATTCGAATTGCATTAGATTTATTAGTAGGATAAAAGTAAGACGTGTTTACTTACGCGAATCCCGTTACAATGACTTCTCTAACATCACTACGTCCATGTCCCAAATTGCCACTGTGAGTAAGTACACTTTCCCCAATACTTCTCTCTGCTTCACCAGGTAATGAGTCTGTATCAACATTTGGAGTGTCCCGAACGGGGTTAATTTCCGAATCATAAGGAGACCCTGATCCAAGATTATCCTCGACGAAAAAGCTCCAAATTTCCAAACTAGCAGAATTAGCCATCGGTCTTAGAACCTGCGCAGTTGGTAAATATTAATTATCATGATTGGTTCTTGGTTCAACATTATAAAACACCAGGACGAGCCATCACAAATATATTTTCTAAAATAACTAAAATGTTTGCGCTTGTATTTAATATAAGCTTGACTTCTGTACCTCAGAATCCATTCCTTTGTCATACTCGAAGTTGAAGAAACCGACCGAGGTTAAATTAATTTTGGCAATATAATCAAATATGCTTTCCCCCATAGGATTTTGTTGTCCATTGGAGACTGGACGACCTGTAAAGCAAAGGCAAGAAACAAAACATGCCAATGTTAATTAACTAATTAGGTAGCAACATACGCCGTGCTCCTTACCGTGACCAGTTTCACCGTCTGAACTTTCCACACTTTCTCCTTGACGCTTCATTGAACTTCGTTTATCATCCAGTGGCAAAAACCCAACAGAAATGCGTTCAAATTCGGAATCCAATAAGAAAGTACGAAAACGAGCCGATACGGAATGGTACGCCAAAAATTTAAGATATCTTTGATTGAATTCAAATGCTGTAGGAAACTGATACACAAGCTGAAAAGAAGACACGCTTCATTACTAAAGCCGTCCATTAGAAGTCCTGATAAGACTCTCAACTAAAATAAAAATGGCTTGCCTGATGAACTGCATCTAAGAATTGAATAAATATAGGCGTAATAAAGTCTTTGTGTTTATAGCCTTCGAGTCCTGTAGCATTGTTTCGTTCAGAAAATTTATGTCCAAATCCCAACCATTCTTTTTCTAAGAGAATCGTAAATCCTTCCATTGTTCGATAAAATGAATCCATGCAAAGTTGAGCTAAAGATGAAATCTTAAAAAAGATAGAAAACAATATACTTTTTACGCCTAGCAACCTAACTTGGCATTCGGAAAAAACACTTTTTCTACAATAAAACTCTTAAAATATTGAGTCAGTGGAAAAAAAAGTCCTTCAATAAAAATCTTCAACTTTCAACAAATCTTCAACTAAAAATTTTGGTTCAAAAAAATTTCTTTCTGGAACAAGGTATTTATATCATCCAAATCTTCAATAAAAATTTTTAGAAAAAGAATTTTGGAAAAAAAATTTTTTTTTTTGCCCAACTTTTTTGTATAATTGAAATCTTCAAATTATTTTGGTGCTAGTATTAAATTCTTTTTTCTTTAAATTATTGATCGACAAAATGGCGCTTTTGGCCAAAAGCGAAAAACCGCTCCAAAAATTGAAATCCAGTGTAGTGAAGAAAAAATCTTTTTTTCCGAATGCAACGTTAGATTGCAAGGGGCAGGAACTGCATCGCAGTTGCAAAGAATTCTTAAATCATCTATCCGACGAAAAACTGAAAAGCTGACCGACTTTTCTTTTCACTGAAAGCAATAATTCGAAAACCCTAGAGAAGCATAATATATTGCCTACCTGGGCTGCCGTATCACCGCCATCGCCCAAACACAACATTACCGAAGAACCTTGTACGTCCATGAGATCCACAACAGCGCCTGAATGTCGAAGTAGTATTTGTATTTGTTTCAACCATCCACTTCGTTCAACGCCCCTCAGAAAACTATCTTCGGATCTCTGGAGCGGTGTGCTCGGCATAGCAGCTCTCTGTAGCCCTTTAAATGCAGCTCGGACTTTGCCCAATTCCAAGGTTTGATTGATGGGAACATACTCAACTTTCATCCACGCATCCATCTTCCATGACTACAAAAAGAATGGACATTCATCAATCAGCCTTTATTAAATCGACTAACTGAATGGATGCCGGCGGTAAACATTTTCTAAAATATAAGAATTTTTGTTTCCTTTCTTTTTCAAAATTTCATAAAGGAGCAGGAAATTTACTTTACCTTTGTTTTTGACTTGTCAATGAATACGTAGAGAATAGGGAATCGGTTCCCCTCCACTTGGTAAGATCGGGAAGAAATTGGTCCTTCATCTTCAGCTCTAACCGGATTAGAACCAATACCCACAACTGCAGGTGGGTTCAAATATTGACCTTTTCCTCCTTGGTTCCCTTGACCCTTACGGGGAAGAACAGAATTGCCCCAACTCTTAAACGTCTTTAGACTTTTCGAACTATGAGTCCTTTAGTACAAAAAAAAACATGGATGTGATTTACTTACTTAGGTAATATTATTTAAAAATTAACCACAAATCTGTGGAAGACTTTGTAAAACCCAGCTTAAGTAAGTATCACTAGTTTTGGGTTTTTGATGAATTTTTTTTACACCAAAAAAAGGCTTAGTTATGTTCAACTTTCCTTGTTTGTTTTGGTATTTTGAAATATTATAGATATTCGTCTATCCACGCCGGATTTGTTAATACACAACTTTTATCTTGGTTTTCTTACCCTACTGCCGTGGCAGCATTTCTAAGAGTATCCATGGCATGTTTGGATTTTTGGACTTTTCTTCCGACATCTGGTGTGTTTTGTAGTGATCCTTCATGTGGGTGTCCATGCATACTACTACGAGCTGTCCCACTTTTGACAAGTGATTCCAAGCTTCCAAGTTCACTATCAATTAAGCCAACCACGGATCCTGATCTTGCAAACTGTCCAGGCGTGGCGTTCAAAATTGAGCGAAACAAACAATCAAGATCCATTTGTCCTCCTTCTCCAGATCCGCTCCCTACACCACGAACAGTGATTTAAATTTTTTGTTTGAAAGTGAATGTTTCCGAAAACATAACAAAAAATTCACATACCAGGTGCTTTTTGTCCTCCAAATACTCTGGGTGCAAAACCTTTTGAGTTCATCGCTGCGCCTCGTAGGAGAAGTGCTTTCGTAGAGGAATGTCTCCAAGTGACCACGGGCACTCGACCACCATTGTATCCCCCAGCTAACCTTTTCAATACCTCGTCACTCAATACTTGTGGTACAACCAAAAGAGCAGGATATGTCAAAGAAATCGAGTAATTTGTATTGGCAAGTGAAAATCTCATGTTTTCAGCTTTATTCAATATTCCCAGTGCCGAAGACCCTGATGCCGGTTTGACTGGAGATCCAAATCCAAGACGTTTCCAATCTTTGGCATAAGATCTATCCAGAATCCGTTCAAAAGAAAAGACTTCTGGTGTTACTATATCCCGGTAGACCGGAGTCAACGTGGCTGAGGCTGGGGAATGCATAGATTCGTCGTCTGAAAAAAAAATATCACACGAATTATATAAAAACAATTCGAACAGTTATAAAAAATTTGCAAAACTAGAAAAAACAAAAACAAAAAACCCGTGTTTCTAATATTCCCAAATACCATCGCTCATTTGTTTGTTTAAAAAAACAAAGCAGAAGCCAGAGAGGTGAAGTGTAAAGTGTAGACCGGCAAAAAATATTTTTAAAGAAAAACAATTATACTATTTTCTACATTTTATTTAAAAACATGAAAGTATTAAATCAGAAAAAAGTTAAAAATATTTTTTCCAAGCCTGGTAAATAGAGAAGCAAATGAATTTACCTTCTGAAAGTGAACTCCATGAACCCACTGGACAAGAAGAGAATGGAAGTGTGAGATAGAGAGACAAAAAAGACAAGGAAGTGAATAAATGATCAACTGTCAACTTAACTTCTCATCTTCTTTCGTCGTCAATGAGTCACTCAACGACAAATCTCACAAAGAAAAGTGCTTGCTCCGCTTAAAAAATTTATCACTTCAAATCTAAACAAAGGATAACGGTCTATCCTTTCTGTCTTTGCATTCACTTTCAAATGACTGAGTTGTCAATTTTGAGTCTAAAATGTCATGCAGTGCATGCAAGGAAACATGCAATTTACCCAGAGAAAAAAAACGAAACTTAACCTGAGACATCATCAGCATCAGGAGTTCCCAGCGGTCCCATTGAAGAAGATGACTGGCCATATTTCGTATTAGGTGGTAATGTTCCACTACTTCCAGGAACCCAATTTTTCAGCGCGTATTTAGTTTTCTTTCCATTGCCTTTGGGTTTCACTCCAACTTTCTTAGCTGTCATCATCAGAGTCTTTTTTGCAAACACTCTGAAAATAAAAATTTAAAATGTCGCTATATACTTTTGGAAAAAAGAGAAATGGCATTCAAATCCTTAGAACTTACTTTAGAGTTTGATTTTTGTCCTTGGGTGTTATAAATGGAGACTCTGGTAAGCTTACTTGCCCAACAAATGCAAAGTATTTAAAAATATCAGGAGGAAAACGAAGTTTATGCAGTGCTTTACGGAACGTTTCAATAGTTTCGGTATTCACATCCTCATCAAATACTATTTTCAATAGTTCAAATGTTGCCGATCTAATAGTCATTTTTTCCTGTGCTGTTGAGCCAAATTCAATAACACTATTCCACTTTTCTTTTGTAATGGCCGTCACTGGTACAGCCTTCACAATATACTGAACTGAAACTAAAATCAACACACCAGAGATCAAAAGTAAGCATAAACAATTTTCATATAATCAATCCTTATAAAATAAGAATTGAATAGAATTATTAGAATACAATAATGTCGTCTTTACCACTCTGATCCATCGGGTTTCCTTTGAATATGAGCCTGTAATTCGTAAGAAACACGGCTCCTTCTGCTGGCAGTGGAGATTTGTTAAGGTTCGATGTGATGTCAGAGACTGTTCCTCCCACTGTTTCTCCAACTTCTCTACCGTCCACATTGATAAATGCTCTAATACTTTCCAGTACCATTTCTTCCCCTGGAAGCAAATGTGGACTTGGAATTGGTGGTTTCGGAATAGGCTTCAGACGTTTTAGTTGTCGACTAACGCCTTCCAGTGTCTCCAAATGAATCTCAACAACACTCGGAATTAGCTTATTTAGACTTCGCAAATGATCGTCAGTTACTCCTCCTTCCGAAGCAACCTGAAAAATATGAACAAATACGTATAGGATTCTTTGCGTACAAAAATTCCTAATTAATGAAGACCAACCTTGTCTACAAACCTCCCCACTAATTTCACCACCGTTCCACCAACATCCGCAAGCAAATTATTGTCCTCTTTGACACTCTCCATGTCGTAACCATCACTTTCGGCAACACTAAATAAGTATAAGTACAATTTCAAGTTTTACAAATCTGCTCGAGCCCTTATTTCGGCAATTTCTATACCTGGTCACCATTGATACATTATCTCCTGTGTTGGCTGTGGAATGATGCGCATGGTTGTGATTTTCCTTCACTTGTCGGCGCTGTGGCTCGTCCAATGGTGTCAACATATAAACAATTCGGTTTACATAATGCATGGATTGACTATATACGGTTAATTCGTCACTCATTCCTAGTTCCCTCAGCTTCTCAGGTTCCATTGTCGGAGCAAGGCGGAGTTGTTCGGCTGTAATATCCAAGGCACTAAAGACGGTATCTTCTGCCAGTCTCTGTACAAACAAAAAGTCTCTAGTGTTTACTGATGACCTTGTATTTTACTGATTGAACAGTTTCAATTTCTAAAGAAATACAATAATAAATTCACCTCAACGTGATTGTTGTGACTATGGTTTACTAATGTTGAGCTACCAATTTTTGGTTTGTAGAGAGAAACAATGTCGTGTTGTACGTCAGAATAAAATGTATCTTCCCAAAAGCTGGGATTTTTCCACACCGGGTAATCCTGCAGGAGCGAAAAACAAAGAAAAATTTACGAAATAGTTCATTTTGTTAAAGCTAAACTGATACCCATACTTGAATGCATGTATATGCAAATTGAATGACTCCAGTGCACAATTTCCGACAGAAACTTGTGGCTAAGGGAAGGAGAGCTGCAGCTACGCCCTCATCGTCTGTTTCACTTGTACCCTAGCGACATAACGTAGAAACTAATTAATCCCAACAGTTTGTGTAAATAAATCCATACTTAATTGTGAATTCACATGCAGAATTTAACCAAGATTCAGAAAAAAACATACAAGTCATCAAGATCAGCCCAGTTTGCTAGTTCTCGCTTTCATAATGTTTTTTGTCATTTTACATATAAATCGTTTCATTTTTACTTCCGTCAAAAAAAAACGCAGTGCTTAATTCAATTGAAATCAATTTGTAAAAACGAATTACCTGGAGAGCACATTGCATTAGGAGAACAACCAAATCAAATTGCTGTCGATCTAACATGGCCACATTAGCAGAGGTCACGTGACGGCTGAGTTCCGCACAAAGAACCATTTTTGCGTTTCGACTTCCTAGAGCTTTCTTGACAGCATGAATGCTCTTTGAGGCAACAGTGATATTATTGGCAAATATATTGGCAATACACTTCCGCAAGACCTAAGTCAAATTTTTAGTGGAAATGAGGAAAGTAAAGTGAAACTTGAAACTTCAAAGTAGTAACTAATGTTGCAAAACATAATGAAATATTATACCTCAAGCCGCCTGGCAGAATTGTCTACAAGATTGATTCGAGTTTCAACTAATTGGAGCGTTCTAGGACCAAATGGAACTTTTCTAGGTTGATTCCGAAGTGAAGTTCCAGTGTAGCGATCCAATTGTTTTGATAAGCCCTCTCGAATAGTTTCATCGACTAAATCCCCATCTAATCTTGGAAATGTTTGCAAATGGGTATCATGTAGCAATGCAACATCAGGCGGTCGAGGCATTTTAGGAGCATAAGGTTGGCCGTTGGGACACTCGTTCTCTGAAAGATCCTCAACAGTCTTCTACAATACCATTAAAAAAACATATGCTGAAACATACTTGGTCATAGTAAATTTTTATAAAAGAAAACATTTATACTGCAAGATGGTGGGCAAAATTTTTATGGTCACGTTCCTCTGCTTGCAACTGGCTTTCGAGAGAGGCATAATACTCGTCCCATAAATCAACTGGTCGAAATGGTGGTCCACGCTCTGTCACAAATTGACTGAAACTCTGCGAGTTTAAGAAATTAACTACAAATTGATTTTTTCGCAGTCCTCGTCCTCCCAAAAACTTTGCCTGGAATATACATATCAACATTCAGCAAATTACTTCTTTTTTTAGAATCCAAATGACATACTTAAAATAAAATGCTAATAGAGTGTTGATTTTCACCTGCTGAAACTTGATTACAGGAACAGGATGAATTCGAACAAGAACAAGGCAAAATCTGTAGCCTTGCAGTAAGTTGGCAAGAAGGCGTAAGAATACGGCTCTAATTTCTTTATCTAATTGAAAAGGTGGAGATGACTTTATAGCTAATGGCGGAAAGGCATGATCACAAGAAGCGAGTTCTGGATGAAGAATATCGGTCAATTGTTCAAACGCTTGAGTCCACAATATTTCTGGCATTCTTGAAACAACGCTCTGGGAAGTCTCTTCTGGCTCCTCCAATCCACTCATACCCATGTCAGCAATCGAATCTCCCTTGATTTCTGCATTGGCCAATTTGGATTTCCCGTCTTTCCCCCCGGCTTTCTTTACTTTAGAATAATCTAATTTTTCTTGTGCTTTGGCTACTGGAGTTGGAACAATCTCAGGAACGTATATTGACCCACCATCCAAATCCACTAACACAACGTCAGTCTACAGATTGCATTCAAAAAATTAAATTAACTTATTTATTAAATAGCTTAATAAATATCGGAAATTGAAAGCATTAGATGGGGCCTTACCATACTTTCTGTGATATTTGGAAGTGTATCTGAGAATATTCCAATTATATACGGTGTTGGGCTTTGTACCATGTTGACAATGGCTGCTGGTAAAAGCGGAACAAATGTATGATACCAATTGAAAGGAAACATGATACTTATGAGAGCCCAGCAGGCATCATAGAGACGGGAAGCAGAACGGGAATGGAACAAAATCTTCTGTTCTGTCATCACAGCACTGAATAACACCAGGAGATTATTTATTCCTACCGAAAAAAATTTTTAGTCAAAATCTGAAGGGTTAAGATAGAGGGGAATTTAAAAAAAATTGTTAGTTTTGCTACCAATTTGATGAAGCAGAGTGGCTACTGATATTCCAGTGACAGGAATGGTTGGTGTTTGAGGTGGCTGAATAACCTGGAGGTCACCTCGCCCTATGGAAAAACGAACTTGAGGACCACCTGGCGGAGGGACAAGAACTTGTCCTAAGAGATTTCCGATGAGAACTTCCAATCGAGTGTAAGATCGATCAACATAAGCGGAGTAAATGGTAGCGAGAGAATACTGTTGAAATACAAATAACCCGAAACTATTACACAAATGAATCTTTCCGTGAATACTTGTCTTTCACGAAGGCGAAAGTCAGATAAAATTTGTACGGTGTATAGTCGACAAAAATAGTTGACTCTTGAGTAAAGAGCGTCGACTAGTTGATTTTGGTGTATGCATATGAGATCGACATGATAGATCCCTTACCCTAAAAATGTCAGTCAAGTTTACTCTTGATGCAATGCAGAGAACTTTAGGAGCATAGAAGTCTCCCTTGGAAGGAAATGTTAAGGCTCCCATGTCACCTTCGCCAACATCTTCATCCTATAGACGACATTCATAATTCACAGTAGTGTTGTAAATAATGAAAGAAACCATTTGATTGCTTCATTCAGTCACAGTTCTCACCTCGTCTATAGGTTTGGATGGAATATGTTTTTCATACATGCAGAGACAGGCCCAGTATCTTCGCACTCCAATAGCATTTGTCATAACTCCTGTACAAAAAGAAGGCTCTTTTGGTTCTGGAGACAGAGTCCAACCTCTTGGCTGATAAAGCTACACACGGAACAATCATATCAATTTCTTCAACGTTTACTTAAATGAATTATCAACCATCTTACTTCGATTGTTTCAATGAACTGCTCATCAGGCCAATCCTCGGTAGGAAACCGTTGCAGTAGTGCCCCTGAACCTACTCCACGTTCTAACTCAAATAAATCCGAATTAAAACCCCGTACCAAAACAATATGAAATCACTTTAAATGCGCACCTTGTGATTTTTGATCACTGTATCCTGCCACGATAAAATAATCCGCTAGCCGCAACATTTGGCTTCCATTGCCTCCTGCACGAGGTGACAACGATGTTTGTGACGAGGGTGATGACCCGGATGATACTCTGACGTACAAACACAATAATTTAACACTGGCAACGTCAAGCACATGCAATACTACTTATTTTTCCCTAATGCTTGCATAAGATCTGAAAACCCATTAGAATTGATTTATCTGACAATGTCTTACCTATCTGTATTCATCCTCAAATTGTACGTTAGTTGCGAAGGTTTAACTCCATAAGGGGAAGTAAGACAAGATTACTTTACAAATGCAGTAAACTTTTCACAATCACACACAACGATATCAAAAACAAGAACTTCTTCACGAATTCATTACTATACTTACTTGGAATAATTTATTGGTTTCTACTTGAGATTAACTACTGAATACTATGACAACATAGCATACACTAGTACTTATTGTTCTCAAGCAAATTGTAAAGTAACAAGGCTGATTGCTTAGTAACTCGATCAACTTCCCTTTCTTTCACCGGCGGTGAAAGAGACTTTACAAAAAGTAACTCAATAACACTACTTAGAGAAAGAGACGACAGTTCGTTTCCTTCCAGCAGCGGCAGTGGGGCTAGGCCGTGATCGGTGTCTTTTGATTATTTGAGGATCACCGCCGTTTATCTCCAGCGTTCTGCGACCAGGAGAAGCTAAAAGCCACAACCAACAAAATCCAGTTAAGGCTTCAGATCATATGACTTCTATTCAAGGAAGACAGGAAAACAGCTGTTGTTGACTTCCTCCTGCATTTGGCAACGCAGGGCGGCATAGCAGGAAGCAACCACCGTCGTCGTCGTCATGATCATGAAACGCTGAACTTGCGATATCGCAGTGGCTAAACGGTTGTGATTGGATACCAAGTGCGGTCAACGTGTCTTGATTGGCTATAACGTTGACAAAGATTGAAAGTAAAAATGACATTTAAGTAAAAAATAAAAAGTAACAAATTACTTTAGAAAATAAGTTTGAAAGTACTAATTAGTAATTTTTATCAAAGTACCGTCACGTGCAAAAACACTACCATGCAATTAAATTGTGTGGGTGCGCAATGTACTAAAATTCGCAATTGGGAGCGCGGTATCTGCCTGCGAGCTTGTATTTTACGGACAAGAAATATAACATCTAACTTAATTAGTTCGGAACGCTACTTTACCCTTACAATGTATGGAGATATGCAACCCAATAAAACTAAAACTTCGTCCCTTCATAACATTAATTAGTTTTGTTTTAACTGGTCATTGGTACAAAAATAAGGGAACGCAATACAAATAATGCCGGCAATTACTGGTCTCATGATAGTTATGGCTAAATTTTAGAGCAAGTGACAAGAAATTACAACAACAATTTTAAAAAGTCAACTAATCCCATCTCCCGTGTGATACACAGATCCGCTTCTTATACCATCCAACCCCTTCACCCATATATATCATTTCATAGGTAGAGGTAAGGTACTAGTAGTTGTGTCGTGTAGAGCGGCGTTGCGGTACATAACTTCGTACCCATGTCGGCGAAAAGGACGACAATTTGATTTCAAAAATAGGGAGAAGCTTTCTCAGAACTTCTATCTAGTAACAAGTAATGAAACACACTACGAGCTCTTGCAAAAGTTAGTTCCCTTGGCGAGAAAGAAATTGTCGTCCTTTTCGCCGATATTTGTATTTACTAAACGGGATAACAGTGATGCAGAGATCGGCAGGAATTGCAATAAATTGAAAATAGTTACTTGGGGCAGACTTCTCAGCGCTATCAATGTTGTAAACAGTGAAGATCTATATGCCCCTAAAGTAAAGTAAACGGTTTTCCCTAGTCCGTGTAGTGATAGGAGAGAATTTTGACCCAACACAACAGCAAGTTTTTTCCAATAATTACAACAGTGGAAAATGTGCAGGGGAGGGGGGAGCTTCCTAAATTAAACTTTGGAATGCCAATTTGCGTTAGACAAAACACACAATAGCAGACATAATAATAAATCTTATTAGCAGAAAAAAAATTAGATTTGGTTTATTCCTGCGGCCTATTAAAGCGACGGCGAATTTATGTTACATTTAATTAAAGGAAGAAACAGTCGCGTCCTGATTCGTGAAAGGATTGAATAGGAGACTAAAAGTGAGTGCAGAAAGTGCCGACGTATGAGTGATGGTTTGTCACTTCGCTGAATTTAAACAACAGCAGAGCACACGTCACTTTAGGTCGAAAACCAAATTGAAACATTGAAAAAATCAAGCTAAAGTGACAGATTAGGAAATTGATTGACATTACTATAATAGTCAGCACATTCTTTGACTCCATATTCCTTGTTTGTCACGGTTGGGGTCACCATCACCATCAGAAGCAGGGAACGTCATATTCTCTGTCTCTTTTGTTAACAATCTGTTATCCGGTCCGGTAGATATCAATTAAAATGAGGGGTAGGACTGTAAACACCGAGCCGTCTTGTTATACCATTATCAATCAGCCGTCTGATGTCGAACAACCAAGTGAACTTCAGATACGAAGCGACCTGGGTATAAACCGTAACTTATCTCAATTTTATCACCCATCCATAACACAACACACCAGTTTTAATTAGGAAAACTTATCCGTTGTGTTTAGAAAAAGGGGATTTGGCTACAAAGACAGCGACACTGAAAAAAGTCATCTTTATGCTTCTAAATGGAGAGAAACTACCTGGACTTCTTATGACTGTCATACGCTTTTGTTTGCCCCTGCAGGTCAGTTGAATCAAATATTTAATTTGGAAACTGACCAGCAAGAAATGAATAATTATGCGTTTCCTTTAAATATTTCCAGGATCACGTTATTAAGAAATTGCTGCTGATTTATTGGGAAATTGTTCCGAAAACGTCGCAAGATGGCAAATTATTGCACGAAATGATTTTGGTGTGCGACTCCTTTCGTAAAGTAAGAAGAATAAATAATCTATTTGTGAAAACTAACGATTTAATTTGTTTCACAATTTGTAACTGTTGGTGGCCGAAAGGCAGCGGCAGCATATCATTTTCAAAAATAATTCTTATAGGATTTAACGCACCCAAATGAATTCATTCGCGGTTCAACCCTCCGATTTCTCTGTAAACTTCGGGAGCCTGAGCTACTGGAACCTTTAATGCCCACCATTATTGCCTGCTTAGAACATCGGCATGCATATGTTAGAAGAAATGCCGTTCTAGCCATATTAAACATTTACAAGTACGTTTATTTAACAAAGTGTTGAACAGTATCGATCCGTCAATTGTAAGTACTGTTTTTGCAGGAACTTTGATAACCTGATTCCCGACGCTCCTGAGTTAGTCTCTACTTTCTTGGAAGGAGAGCAGGATATGGCTTGTCGACGAAATGCTTTCCTTATGCTACTCCAAGTGGACCAACCTCGAGCCCTTAGCTACCTCTCTTCATGTCTCGACCAAGTGGGAAATTTTGGTGACATACTTCAGTTGGTCATAGTTGAACTTATTTATAAGGTATACCAACAACAATTCTTCATTTTAAATTGAATTCACAACTTTTTTTAATTTTAACAAATGTGTTTAGGTATGTCACCACAGCCCAACTGAGCGTTCAAGGTTCATTCGGTGTATTTATAATCTCCTCGCATCAAACAGTTCCGCCGTTCGATATGAGGCTGCAGGAACACTCGTAACACTTTCTACAGCTCCATCTGCCATCAAGGTAAACCTAAATTAGTTAAATTAAATTTAAAAGTGAAAATAAGGTTTAATTCTTTCAAGGCTGCAGCCACTTGTTACATTGAACTCATCATCAAGGAGAGTGACAACAACGTAAAACTTATAGTTTTGGAGAAATTGTCTCAACTTCGTGAAGTCACTGCTCATGAAAAGGTGCTTGAAGACATGGTGATGGACATGCTGCGTATTTTAGCTGCACCTGATTTGGAAGTACGTCGAAAAACACTCAGTTTAGTCTTAGACCTTCTCACAACAAGAACTGTGACTGAGGCTGTGCACTATCTCCGCAAAGAAGTTGGACGAACACACAATGCTGTGGAACACGATGAAACTGGGAAATATCGTCAACTTCTCGTCAAAACGCTGCATCAATGTTGCGTCAAGGTGAGCTAAAATTGTGTATGAGAGCAAATAATGTCAAATGGTTCAAAGTTGTGTTTCTCTGTAGTTTCCTGAAGTCGCTCCAAATATCATTCGAGTCTTGGCTGAATTCTTGTCAGATCAAAACGAGATGGCAGCCACGGATGTCCTAGTGTTTATGCGTGAAGCTGTACAAAAGTTCTCATCGCTCATTCCGGTAATAACAGAGAAGTTACTCGAAGTTTTTGCTTCAATTCGTTCAGCAAAAGTACTTCAGTCAACAATTTGGATTTTGGGAGAATTTGCACGAGAAAAAGAAGATATAGAAACAGTCGTGACTTTAGTGAAACAATGTCTCGGCGAGGTACTTCCAATTAACCTAATTTCACTAGTTTTGTTTAATCAATTTTATTCACAGAAAACGAAAGTGCTAATTGTCATTTTGCTTTTAATTAGTTTCCTTTGGTAGAATCAGAGCTAAAGAAAGCAGCATTAGATGGCGAGGCTCAGCCCGACAAGGACAAAAAAGAAGATGAAGTTCCACCTAGTAAACCCCATGCAGAGAGAAGCCAAGGCTCAAGATTGGTCACTTCGGATGGAACTTATGCAACACAGTCTGCTTTCTCAATGCAACCAACCACAAATAAAGTAAAAATACATTCTAACCTATAACCTACCTTAAGTTGGTTAACCTATTTAGACACTTTTAGTTTGAAATACACATTGTGTAACATGTTATCCTTTGTAACGTTTTATTTCGGGTCTATTGTTTCTAGGATGAGAGTATTCCATCACTACGAAAAATTCTAAAAGACGGGAATTTCTTTGTGGGAGCTGCAATGGCTTCATCTCTTACCAAAATGATTCGTAGTCTATATGAACTTAAACTTGGGAACGAGTCTGAACGGAATAAATTATCTGCAGATGTTATGTATATTCTGAGCAACATTATACGATTTGGTCTATCGGGTAAGTTTTTTTTTTAAATTCGAAGTTCAAAACTTGGCTGTTAAGTTTTTACAAAATGCACAATGCTAATTACTTGGTACTCTTTGATCATGTAGGCCTTCCAATAAAACCTATCAGTCCAGATGATGCCGAGAGAATCAAAGTCTGCCTGTGTGTCCTAGGTGAACGGAACGACAAGATTTCAGCTATTTTTACTCGGAAATGTCGTGACGCCTTGGCTGGAATGTTGCAAGAAGAAGCAGACTATGCAGCAAGTCAAAGTTTGGCAAAGAAGAAGAAAAAGTTTGTAACCGTGGAGGCAGATGACCCAATTCCATTTGAACAGTTAGTCTCCAAGAGTGACATGGTGAATGGAGATGATGTATTTGAAAGCAGTTTAAGTCAAGCAGTTGGATTTGACTCGAAGAAGGATTTTATTGACTTTTCATCATCCAAACTGAGCAAGGTGAAACAATTGACTGGTTTCTCAGATCCTGTCTATGCCGAAGCGTACTTCAATGTTAATCAATTCGATATCGTGCTCGATGTCCTCATTGTTAATCAAACGAGTAAGAAAACCAGGATTGTTTTAGTATTTTTTCTTTACAATTTTTAAACATTGATTACTTTTTCAGATGATACTTTACAAAATTGTACGTTGGAGTTGGCGACTTTGGGAGATTTGAGATTAGTGGAACGACCACCTCCACTTGTTCTTGGTCCACATGACTTTTCTAACATTCGTGCCAGTATCAAAGTCGCGTCTACGGAGAATGGGGTTATTTTTGGAAATATTGGTAAGTTTAAAGACTCAAGAGAGAGGAAATGTTATTGTTAATTAATTAAAAAATAGTCTATTTAGAACAATAATTGATGATGTTTCAGTATATGATGTGGGTGGGGCTGTATCCGACAGAAATGTCGTCGTGCTTAGTGACATCCACATAGATATCATGGACTACATCTCCCCAGCCTTTTGCACCGATCAGGAGTTCAGATCCATGTGGGCAGAATTTGAATGGGAAAACAAGGTGAGTTTCATCTACGAAGTTATAATATGAAAATATTTTCTGAAAAAAGTAGAACATATTTTGTTGAAAAGAAGAAGATAAATGAATTATTTGGTGTCAGAATCTGGAAAGCTCTAGATATTTTTGATAAATGAAAAAAAAAGTACCCATTCGCACAAGATAAAAGTTTTCGAAATCTGAAACAGGTTGTGACTTCTGACATTTTTTCTGGCAGGTGGGTGTCGTGACGACGATAACTGACTTGAACCAATACCTTCAACACTTGCTCAAGTCTACCAACATGCAGTGCCTCACGCCTGACAAGGTAAATGATTTTTAATTAGTTACAATTTGGTGTAGTTTTCTATGAAGTACAAAAATTTGCAAATGTTTTTTTTCAAGGCAATGGTTGGTGATTGTGGTTTTATGGCTGCAACGCTTTATGCCAAATCTGTATTTGGAGAAGACGCTCTGGCCAACCTGAGCATTGAGAAGTCTTTGGAAAATCCTTCGGCTCCTGTAACTGGCCATATTCGAATTAGAGCTAAGAGTCAGGTATGATGTCGCTATTGCAAACAATAGCGTTAAACTTTGCATTTTAAACGTGTTCAGTTTTGGTTAAATTAAGACTTACGGACGAGGACAATGCATTATTGTGATGTTTACAGGGTATGGCGCTGAGTTTGGGGGATAAAATCAATACCTCCCAGAAGAGAGCTTTACCCAATACAGGATCCAGAGTAAGCAGTCACGCAGGAACAGAAGAAGGTGCTGGTGGAGAAACGTCGGAGAGTGGAACAGAGAAAGGTCATTGACCTCGCCTCTGTCGCTTGGACAAACGAAATCATTTTAAATAGTTCATCACAACTTCGTCATTGGCTTCTCCTCCTCCTACAAAAAATTATAAAATCAAAAGGAAAATCTTCATTGTCAGTTTATAAAAATTAAATGAATTTTATGCAATTTTTGTTAAGAACCCAAGATAAAGAAAGTTGACGGTACGCGTGGGATAATTGGTGTACTGAATTATCAGAATTTGTTTAACCTTATTCTGTTTGTCTTGTTACTTTTGAAGTGTACAAAGTATGCATCGCTGCTACAACAGTGTTTCCACACTTTTGAACACTTTTCCTACTTTCGGACGTATAGCATCCGAAACCATTAAATAAAAATGAAATCATTAATTGCTGGTAATAACGAAAAAGTATGCAACCAAATGTTAACAGGGACACTTTTTTATTGATGTTGAAATACAATTTAAACAGAAAAAGTTGAAGGGAGAGTACACAGGTCTCGAAGGTCCGCCCGTTCTTCGTTTTGCTCCATGTTTTAAAATTAGTTTCGGACATGATAGTAGGCCGCTCCATCCAAGACTCAGTTTCGGTTGGACTTTCTTAACTGGAAACTAGCAGTCTTTCTGCAGACTGATTTGAGGAGGACTGGAAGGTGAATGTAATAAGGAGCGATTTCTTGTTTTTCCGTTGGCTCGCCATTGTTTTCTAAAACAAAGGAACCGACGATCGTTTTTAACGAGTGCTAGCCTTGGCTCTGTTCCAGTTATCCAGTTCCCCAATTCAGTTGGATTGATTTCGTAGTGTGGGCGGGGGCTAAAGTATTTAATACATCGTGTTCGAAAGTTGTACTTGTAGTAGTCAAATGAGGCAAGTAGGTTCTACTTAATAACTTACGAAAATTCGGAAATAGTGGCCATGCTGCTGACGACAGAAGGGAGGGTTCGTTGAATTCTGAGGAACCAATCAGATGCCAAGTTGGATTCGACTTTCGGAACGTAAGTATTAGTTTAAATATGAAGTTAATAAGGTTGATTGAGTTTAACAAATTGAGTTGTTGAGCACAGGAAGGAGAAGGGGCGTTGAACTCTTGTGTATGGGCGCCATTTTGTATCTTCTTTCCTTTGATGTCAAGGAGACAACGGCCCTATATGGTAATGTCTTGCCCAAAGTTCCCTACTGGCACAACCCGCACTGTAACAAGCTTGAAATTGAAAGAAACATTATTCGCGTCTGTCAGGTCAAGAGAAATGCGGCGTACTTAATCCTACGTCAAGGTAAAACTGCTCATTACCTATTTTTTCTTAATTTTATTTAGCGTGAAATACAGACTGGGATGTGACATGTGATATAGGAAATATCAGGTAAAATTAATGAATTGCCAATTTCTCGCAATTAGCTTTTTGCATTATAAAATTTTTGTTTTTTGCAAAATCTCTGCCTATGAGTACACTTGTTTATTTTAGTAGTAACGTCTATTCTTGTTAACGGCGGCAAGTTCAAAACGTTTTGTTGCGTAAAGAGAACCGCCATGCCGCCTCCTTTTGGCACAAGAATTGTGCAGGGAATAATAATTAATTTAATAACTAGATTTTAATTGTTAGATCTTGAGACTACTATACCAGCAGTATTAAGAATTCAAAGAATTTAACTGTAGATATCCTAAACCCCACATTTTTCTTGTAAAGTTCAAGCCTTAGTGAAGTCCAAGGTCACAGCAGTACTCAATTGGCACCTTTTTTTTTACATAGGTACTGCTGGATCATTTGGAGATTACGATTTAGCTTCACTTCCATTATACAGTGAGCCTTTGGACTTTCCTCCACCAACTCAATTTGGTATCTTACCCCCATTTTTCTTTTATCCGTTAGCTGGCCGACCATTTTTCAATGACCCTTTCAAGAGATGGCGGAGACAGGCGACAATTAACGATATTATAATTAAGTGTTGTAGTAGCGGCTGCTCACCAACTGACTATGATGAAGTTGACAGCATGTATAACTTCTGTGACAAGTAATTGGAAGACAATATAGTTCAGTTTAAGTGAAATCAAAGGATAAAAATTGTATTGTTTTGGAATGTGTCGCGTGACCTTGTGGTTCGATGTCATCCTTCCTTAATTTAGCTTTATTACGAATTACTCTTTTAGTTGAGTAATTAGTAATTAATTGTGCAAGGGAGTAAACAATATGGAAGAGTCGTTATGTAGTTTTATTCACTTTTAGAGGGGACGTGGGGTCAAATGTTACGTTGTGCTCTACTTTTTGGTGGTGATATAAAGACGGGGATTTAGAATGAGGTTCAAAAATAAGTGCCAGCAGAGAGCACGAACTTCGACAATCATCATTGTATTAACAGAGGCTCAACCAATAGGAACACTTCCCGCTCTTCCCGAATCTTCAACTCTAAATATTTTTTAAATTAATCAAGGAGGAGAACAATGGGTTGGTCCTGGATATTTTTCGTGTTTCTGGGATCTACGACAGTGATAGCTTGGCCATTGGCCAAGAAGTTTAGTGATTGTAACAATGATCAAATTTTGTATCTTGTCAGTCGCGCCTGCACGTTGGGTAAAAGAAGTACGCAGGTCGGACATTCTCAATCATATCATGCGGTTAAAGCCTTTACCCATCAACGCCAACCAATTGGTACTCTCGTACAATTCTTACGACCAAACTCCTCATAACTTTTGATAGATAATTAAATTTTAGTTTTGATTCCATATAATTCAGATGCAGACGAGGAACTCGCAATGAAGATGACATTTATGGCCGCTATTCTACAAGACCTAACCGATGAAACTGAGACTACTGGAGAGAAAACTCGTGAAATTCAAAATGATCGCAAAGAAAGGTGGCCATTAAGTTGGACTGAATTTCGACGTGCACGTCAAGATCTGGACCATAACCACCTCATCCGGGCTTGCTGTTCCGAAGAAGGTTGTTCGCCGAGCACACTTGCAGGACTATCTTCTTTATGTCCTGATTAAATTTTGAATTTACCCTCCAATTACTTCCAACAAAATAAGCGAAATTTCATCTTTTCACTGATTTTTCCATCATGCCTTTATTTAATAATTTTTCAACTTAAAAAAAAAGTATCATTCTTTTAAAATTAAACTATCTTTCGTTAAGGCATTGAAGATGTGACATGCCCGGTAAACATTCTTGTACAAAATTTTTGAGACTAATAGTTATCAGCTGTAACTAGCAAAGTCATTTGTGTGAAGAATGATCGGCTCGGGTTGTGGTGGGATGGTTTGAACTTCAAATCCTGAAGTACCAGAACGTGATTGGCTGAAACTATTGCTGGATTCATTGGAGGAATTGAGGGATGATCGCTGAAATTGAAAACAATAAGAATTATTTGTCTCAGCGTGCCCCTGTTTCTGAATTTACCACATCAGTTTCGAAAGAAGCCAATAGAATTTGCCCCATTCCGTAAGGAAGAATTGCTGGAAGAAATTGAAGCTTGGTAGCAATTCCGCTGATTAGCTGCTCATAAGTAATGTAAAGCAATAGGACATGGGGTTAAAAAAGCAGAAATTATTGGGAACTTTTGTCAATGTAACCTTTCTTCGACGACGTCGCCGTTTTGTAAAAGCATTTCTTGAGTCATTTCCCAAGTCAGAGTGAGAATGAACTTTGGGACTAGATTTCAAAATCTGCGCCCCGCTGTCACTCACAGTTGACCCAACTAGTTCCAACTTGCGTAAATTGTAAGAACAGATAAAAGCTTGAAAATGCTGCAGATTTTAAACACCTTAACGATAAGAATACTTACGAAATCGGAGAGAGGTGAGGCTGACTGTACTTTATGCCATATCCCACCCTCGCTGTCTTCTAGACTTTCTCTATACAATTAAAAAAATACTAGCCCTTAATTCACCTAATTGATTTAGTATTCGCAAAACGGAGTTTCTCCACAATTCTTAAAATATTAGCTCAGAGAAGAAAAAGTCCTTCAATAAAGAGATTTGGGGTCCAAACAAAATTTTCTAGACCAAGTTTTTTGTATGATCCAAATCTTGAATAAAAAATTTTTGTTCAAAAAAAAAATTTTTTCGAAGAAGGTTTTTGTGTCTTCCAACTCTTCAATATTTGGTCCAAAAAAAATTTCGGTCCAGAAATTTTGTTTCTAGATCAAGTTTTTTGTATCATCTAAACCTTGAATAAAAAAAAAATCTTCACCTTATTGAAATCACATTGTAGAAAAACTCCTTTTTGCGATTACAATGTTAGATTGGTAGGGGTAATAGTAGGCTGATTTTTTGGGTAGAATTAAGTAATTGATTAGCAAATAAGCTTCATATCAAGGTAAATGTCGCTTAATTTGAAGTTTATTAGCTGTATTACATACATTTTTTCACGATGGTGTTGTCCATGTCGAAAAGTATTGCAATACTTCTTGAGGTCAGCTTCGAAGCAGGGTTGGTAACAGCACTCCCTTACAATTTGCCGTCGTAGACGCCTACCTTCGGCGTTTTCGTCTAAAATAATCGGCGTTCCTGATTCGGCTACAAATAGCAAAACAGTTTTGAGACAATAGTTCTCTTTTGTCAGTTTCTAAAATCTTTGACTTTCTTTTACAATTATTGCTTCACAAATCCTTAAAAAAGAAAGAACCTTACTATGTTGTACTAGTTGATTCATTCTGGGCGCATAGTATCCATGGGAATGGTGATGTGGGCAAGCAGATCGAATCAATTCTTTGATACGATTTCCACAGGCACGCACTTTCGGGTAACTTAGTGTCGGACTTGGTGGGGCAATGGATGGGTTTGCGGAGTGAGGGTGGGTCCACACGGGTAGTACAACTACTACGAGGTGGAGAATAACGCTCAATCTAAAAAACTTATCTTCCCAAAGGAATGCCATAGTATAATATTTTTCGAAATCTACTAAAGTTAAAAAACGTATTTCATACGTTTTGAAATTGAGCGGGATTTGTAAGTTGAGTATGTCCACTGGAAGTTGAGTGACGACTGAATGGGGTGAGCGATACTTCCTTCTCGTTGATATGATGTCCTTTCTCTGAATGGCACTATACCCCCAACTACACTTAAATGACGCTGACAATGAACTTTACGATATAAACAAATACTTGAACTGCCTTCCGAAAAAGTATCATTTTGGTCCAACTTAAATGCTCATTAAAGTTAAAACTTACTATTTTTTATTCACTTCCAAGTATCGCTAGTTTAAAGTTAGTATAAAGTTTCTCTAGGTGAGGACTTAAGGACAACTTCAAACCCAATAAAAACGCATAGGTTTGTTCTGTACGAAATGCCTGCGCTCATGAACAATTTTTTAGAAATCCTTACTCGATAGGAATTGAACTCTGGCTAAAGTTTCAGCGGAATGTTACTGGGGCATTGCCATCTTCCATTTGCAAAGAGTGGCTTAGTCAGTTTTTAAAAATCTCAAGTCTAACGCTTAGCTTTTAGAAATGTAGAAGGCTATTTTTTTAATTGTGTTCTAGTCAATTCAAGAGTGGAATTCCTATAGGTTAGCAAAAATTGCTAAGCATTTTATCTCGCTTACAGCAAAGATTTGCAGGGTTGACGAAAAATTGAGCGTCTTTCAATTCAAATTGATCAATAGTGCAGGAATAAACTTAAAAGCAGGCATAATGTGGTTCACTTTTTTTTCTAATGGTAAGAAATGATTTTTAGTGGACAATAAGTAAATTTTAGAAAGCGTCAGGTGCGGTTTGAGTAATCGAATTTTTTAGATAAATTATTATTTGGAAAGGAAAAATAAGGGACGTAGTTTCCATGGTCGGGTAACCGTAACCCGTTTCAACTTACTCGTAGAAAATGCCCTCGTTTTCAGTCAAAAGTAGAGAAATAAAGAGAAAAGACAATGATTTAGCGAATTATTTGTTTCGTATTTATTTCATTTCAGTTTCAATAGCGAGCAAAATATGCGTGTTTTTTTTTAAAGTTTCGTATATTTCTCATTGTCGAGAGAAAATGCGTGTCGTAGGGAATTTGTCTAAACGAAGTGGAATACTGCGTTTCCGACGCGAGTTGCGTAAACTTCTGAATCTTAAGCTTGAAGAGTATTTGGATCAACTAGGTACAAGTAGTAGCTAGCTGGTAGTGCAGAATTGAAATGAATAATTTCATGAAGGATGATTTGGAATAATGACAGCAATTTGAGCATCATTGCTTAATGCCAATTTCTCCAAGCCTTGGACGAGAGGTGGTGAAGATTTGTAACCGGTTGATATCATGGGAATTCGACGGGAGAAGTCAATGACCTCATCGAAGTCTTGTGGTACTTCGTCTGATTGAATTGAATTTTTCGTTCGTTGTCGTCGTATATTGTCATCAATTTCGTTGGATTCGTCTTCAAGTGCAATGACTTTCCTTGGGTTTGAGATTGAGATGACAGGGTCCACCGGAATATGAGGTTCGATACCAGAATATGGATAGGATTGAAAGAATTCAACCAATTCCTTAACAAACGTTTTGAATGAGACTGAACGTGACTCCTCCTCTTCCTAAAAAGAACAAAGAATACCCGGGTTTGCTCAAATTTCAAACAAAGTTTGATGCCATTTTGAACTTTGTCGCGTCGTTATTTATGCTCACATTAGAACTTAACCTAAACGGCTCCAACTTTGTCAAAAGTGATTGAAACTTTAAAAACTTTTGAATATTTCAACTTTGACCTGTTTAAAATCACTTGACTTCACATTTAGTCTAAACCCATTTTACCTCTCCTCCAGAATTAGCACAATATCGTTTCAGCTCACTCCAGGTACATCCTAATCTGCAGCAGTCGTCAACAATTGAACGAATTGGTCTTTGTGGAATCCAATCTCGTTGTCGACGACCTAATTTTCAAAGCAAACGTTAAATATTTGCAAATACAGTACACTACCAATCGAGTTTTATTCGCGATTCAATATTTTGAGAACTTTTTGGGCTAAAATACACGAATTTGAATACTGCTCAGGGTGGCTCGGGCAAATATAAAAAATTGGGCATTTTGAAACAAAAACGAGCGCTCTTTCATTTATTTACTCTGAAACAAAGGCATTTTTTTTTTAAATTTAGTACCGATAGGCGCGTAGGTAGTTCTGCAGATATATCCGATTCCAGCTATAATTCTTAATCCGCAGATTTGAATAGGTTCAAGACTTTTCGGCAATTCCACAATCTTTTCCTGGTCAAGCTCTGTAAATGGTAGAGAATTTGTCCACTTTGCTACCACAACCAATAAAATTGGCCAGTATTGAGTCAATCTGTGCATGTTGCCAACAAAAAAGGATCTAAAATAAAAAGCTATAAGCTTGATTTCAAAATTTAGAAAAATAAGGATTTGTCAAATTTGAAATTATTCAATTCCGGCTAGACATCAAGTCCCTTCCCTACCAACCTTTATGACTTTGACAGACTGACTAGAAGGAACGAATGATTGGAGCATTTTATCTTTATATACTTGGCTGTTACTAAGCAACGGCCTGAATCAATTTCCGTTTTCCATACTGTCAATTTTGAGATTGAAAAATTGGGGGTTCGTTCAGTATTAGGCATAATCAACCTCAACCAGTCAAAAGGCACAAGTTCAGGGAAGCGTTTAAATTCTAAATTAGTATAGTTCAGCTTTCTATTCACTTTCTCTCGACTAGAAAACTTCACTAGAATAAGTCAACGTGCCATCAACTTTCTTGACATTATCAACGGAACGACCTTCTTTTCAAAACCAGTTCGTTTGAATCATTTACAAAATATTCATTCTTTGCGTAATCCATGCCCGAAATTTTAAAAAATATGAGAATTTAATATCTTTCCTTTGAAATTATAAGGTAGTGGACTAGACGACTTTTTGGAATCAGATGTAGAATATTCAGACTTGGAATTATGTCAAGGATAAAAGTTGAAGTCCCCTACTGGTACAGGTTCCGGTGATGGAGATTCAGTTAAACTTTGCAAACTAGACACGTGTGCGTCAGAGACCGGGGTCGTTGACCTTTGCCCAGTAGCTCGCCGAGTCCCGTTACTCTAGGAATCAATAAAACCACAAAGAAGGTAATGACATTTAAAAGTTTAAACAAAACTCTAGCGTGGTTTGCTGGTGTTGAAATTGCTATGTAGCATTTACTCCTGTAGTTATTTGTAAAATTGCATGATTTTAAATTTTTAATTGTACATCAAAAATGGTCGACTTTATAAAAAAAAGTAGAGGAGTGACTTACTGGTGGGACTGTGGTGGGGCCACTAGTTCCATTTGTACTTGAATTTGTACCCGTTGAGAGCCTAATGACAAGTTAGTCCAAATTGTATTGCAAAAAGGTGACTTCACATTGAATTTAAAATTTACCGCCGGGTTTCTCGGACGATGCTGCAGTAACGCTGGAGCGTAGCAATATTGCAAGGGCGTCTACAGCACTGTTCCACAACGTTACGTGGTATACGCCGGCGTTGCGTGTCGTTGTCCGTTGACCTTCGACGTCGACCTAAATCCCAAAAGAACTAATTTCAACTCATAGCTTAAGCATATAATTCAGAAACGTGTCACGTTTGGGCCAGACAGTCGGTGCTTAACACCTTCCAACTAAATCCGGCCTCCTGCCGACAAAATTTAGAGCCGTTCGCCGGCATTTTCTATCGGCCATTAAAATCTTAGTTTCAGATTTGGTGCTTATCAAAAATTGGTTCGTTACTGGTTGTAGTCGATGGGTCGACCGTGTAGATTTTATCACAACTCAGGGCAAGCGCAGTAACTAGTTCCGTGTAACAGTAGTGTTGCGAGTCAGAGGTCAAAGCCCTTCCCCAATGAACTTGCAAAGTAAGCAAGGTATAAAAAATGGAAGATACGTCCATATTGTGATTCTACAGTGTCTTCGTCTAAAACGAAGTCTTACTTCTGCAATCAAACAATCACAATTGTCTCATCCAGAACAGCGATTACTAAGACTCCTCCCATCATTCCAAACAGACTAATCATCTATAACCACCAACTGCAGCTAGTTGCATTATTTAATGTTATTCGCGTCGGCAAAAGCCTTAAAGCCTCAGGTTGTTCAATTTTTGGGGATGAGGACTTGATTTATCCTCACTAAAGAGTAAGCACCTCTGCTACCACGCCTCTACCCCTTAAACCAATCAAGGACTTTCATCCATTCATCGCTTGACATTCTGAACCCACGCGCCAAGTCAGGTGAGGAAATCCAGATTCTTGACGAATTTAGTATCAAGTGTCATTTACTAAAAGTGGAACAATGCCCTATTAAATTCCTTCTTCGAAATCCATGCATTATTGTTTCCGCGTTCACACACTGCCCCCAATTCTGTCAAAATTAAATTCGAGCAATTGAAACCTTCCTCGCCAAAGTGATGAAATTGAGCCTAATGCAATTTCAAATTCAGTAACATAGTGTTCAATTTGAAGGTCAATTAAACCTGATGCTTTCGTAAAAATTAAAATAATTTATATTTGCAATGTACTTTCTAATTTGTTCATTAAAAATTGTTGGCGTTGATTTCAGTTTGTTCATTTTTTTTTCTTAAAAACATTTTTTGTTCATTAAAAAAAGCAAATAGGAAAGAAGTCACTGAAAGACTGTGCATGAACTTTGTTCCTATTTTGATAAGTGTAACTCGATTAACTACAAACGGGTGTAAACGTGAGATCTAGACACAATTCGGTTATTGGTAATAATGCGGGTAAATAACATAAGGTGTTCCACACATAGGAGGCGCCTGCCCCACGTGATGCGGCATCGAAACGTGACTGATGTGCGTATGAAGTTGTCCCTGCGGATGCGCCATCGGTGGCAGACTTTGAGTAAGTGGATGCGCGTGTTGAAGGAGAGCATGCGCATGTTGCAACGACTGCGACCCCATCAGAATTCCGTTTTGAGATGAAACCGAATCAGAATTCATGGATACTGTTGCTAGGGTAATTGGAATATGCGTTCCCGTCCTACTTTGTGACAACTGGTATCCAGTTTCTGGTCCTAGTCCTTGCGTCTGCGTTGTGTCCAATCCCATGTCATTGTTCATGCCTAGTGTCTCATCTGTTGGAAGCACCGGTGAAGTTGATGGACTCACTATTTGAGAGGCAGCAGATGTAAAGGAAAGTTCTGTAAGTGTAGGGGGTTGTGGAATTATTGTACTGGAATCGGAATTTGGCTGAAGATTATCAGATTCCGTGCTCTTACTTTCCTTTTTAGAGAAATCAGTATCATGCAATTTTCGTGTTTTTTTTACTTTTTTCGGTACTTGGTTCAATTTTACATGGGATTCAGTTTCTGGCACTTGAACTTCGTGATACTTTGCTAGATGATGAAGTAGTGGTACTTTTTTACAAAATCGTTTAAAGCAGAAATCACATCCTAGTTTCCCATCTGATTGAGATTCACTTTTGATATCGTTACATTTCGTTTTTGTTTTTTGTGGAGGTGGAGTAAAATCTTCACATTCTCCTTCATTTTCATATTGATCAGTGGGGAAATCTAAATCCGAGAGTAGGCGAGCATGCGCTGTAGGATGAAACTTTTTAATGTGTGCTTTGAGACTTTGCCTTTGAATAAAATTCTTAGTACAAAGGGGACAAAGTAATGGTTGACCTTGAGCTTTAGCTTCTTCGTGTCTTGCCATATGTTGCTGAAGTCGATCCTGTCCAGTCACAAATCGTAGACATTCTGAACATTGATGTTTATTCCTCATTCCATGCAATTTAACATGTTGTTTGAGAATATCAGGACGAAGAAATTCCTTGTTGCAAAGAGGACAATGATGAGTTTCATCTGGACCGCCGTGTGATTTTAAATGATCTGCTAATTTGTCCCGACGTGAAAATCTTTTGGAACAAATTGAGCAACAAAACATTTTTTCTTCACTGTGCACATACATATGTCGCATAAGTTTGTCTTTTCGTGCAAATCTTTTTCCACATTTGTCACATTGTGACGATTTATCATGGATATGTGACAGGCGATGGGTTTCAAGGCGACGCTGAACGCTGAAACTTTTGGGACAAAGATTGCATGGAAATGGTTTTAGCACTTTTTTCGGGCAAGTGTGAAGGAGGGATTTTTTGACAGGATGTCGTCGTTTTTTGTCCCTTCGTGGATTGGCCGTGTTCACTTTGTCACTTCGACTATTCAGTAACTCACTCTTGTTTGAACTTGGTTCTACAATACCCGTGTCACCCAAATGATTCGTGCTCCCATTCCAACCATTATGAGCAACGACTTTTTCGGGGTTTTTCGATTTAGCCTTTTTGCTCAAAACCACGCCGCCGCAAATGTGCTTTGTAACACTTTTCTCATCAGCAAACTGTCTCATACATTTGACACAACGAAATGGATTGGTAGCATGCTCAGCGTCGAGGTGAACCTTCAGAATTTTCTTAAGTGGTAATAACTTGGCACAACATGGACAGGCGTACTTCCCAATATGACATTTCCGGAATCGGATAGGAGCTGATAGCGGGGGTGGCGGTGAATTGTGTGGTGCCACTGCGGTTGAAATGTCTTCAGATTCAGATTCTACTAAATTAAAACCCATATCTTCTTGATCCTCCTGATTTTTGGGTGTTGTTAAGTTTTCATCTTGCTCCAATCCTACTTGCTGATGGCGTTCGATTAACATTAATGACTCTAAAGGTGGCGAACGTTGAGGAAGTGAGTCCTCGTGCTCTACTTCACATTCAGCTTCTTGTTGAATATACGGCGACTCTGCTGATACGGGTTGATAATTGGTCGATTCTTCAGGAAAACATGGTTCATGAGCGTTACTCGCAGCAGTAACAATTTCTTGCTGATCTTGAACAGAGTTTGAACCATCTCCTTCATCATCACTCAGTTCAGAAGAATCTTCATTGTCTTTAAGTTCAGGTCCGGATTGAAAATGTTCCCACCAAGATTGATCTGGTTGAGCAGACTTACTATGTTCGGATGAATGGGTAGGTGGCTGTAGTGGATTCATGTCCAAATGCTGGTGTTGGTGTTGGTGCTGATGTTGCATTTGTTCAACAAGAGGTGGGGGCGGGAGATAAGCTGGTATGTTGTTAAGTCTTTGGCCATTTTGTATTTGCTGGTGAAGAAGTTTCCTCTGACTATCATTCGGCTTGAGACCTGGTTAACAAAAAATTAAGAAACACGTCCGGTTCAAAGTATGTAACAAAAAAAATCAACCAAAATGTCGTACAAATTAATTCTTGGAAAAATTAGTTTAAACGGAGATAAAACACTAAAACCTTAAGGTTAGACAGTATGTTAATTTGAAGGTTAGTAAAAAGCTCTGCCCTAGGCCTCACGCTGGAGAAAGTGCTGAGGCGAAGGAGATACCTAGCAATTAGATGAGTTTTTTTTTGCTAAAACTGGATTATTTGCTACAAAAATCTAAGTTACCATTATTGTGAGAGGATGCGATAGGATGAGTTTGTTCTGGATACAATTCCACTATAGTACATTCTTCAAATGTAAAAAGAACTCCGCGGAAGGTGTGTCGGTGTCCTTGCTTCTGATTACGATAACAGTCTTGATTCGGTCCAGAAAGACGACATAGGGCACATCCTTGAATGAGATTTTTCCCTTGCAGTGGATCCGAAGGGTCAAACGGCATATTACTTCCACTTTGATCCTCCGGCAAATCTAACCATTGTTTTAAATGAAGAACTACTCGACCTTCCCTTTCGTAGTATAATTTTCCATAGACTGAAAATCCAGTATTTGGATCATTCCCACTGTCATCCACTGCTTCCACTACAACCGGTGGAGGTTCGAATTGATCTTGTTGTTGAAAGAAGAGAGGGTTAATTGGTGGTTCATGAAGATGATGGTTGTGTGCTATTACATTGTTCCGCAATTTTGGATGATGACAATGTGTATCTCCATTCATTGGCAGTTGACTGTGAACCAAGTTATCTTGGACGACAGGAACTTGGTCTCCACATTGAACTTGGACAAGAGAGCTGTCATTGAGTCCATGTGTAAGTGACATTTGAGGACGAGGACAATCATCCTCTCCATCTGAACTCTCTTCCGATTCATCTAAACCTAACCCGCGTTTTTACAATAAATGAATTAGAAGGTCACTGAAAATGTTGTTGAATCATCAAAAGGAATAATACTCATGCATTACCGTTGCCATTCAAAGGGATGTTTTGTGACAAAGTATCTTGACCACTGTCACCGTTTACTTCAACTTGTCCATTATTGTCAACGCTAACGGTACTTTCAATGATAGAGTGCGTAGGAAGCGATACATTTTGATTAATAGAAACCAAGTGTTGAGGAGGACCATTTAGCTGTTGTAACGGTGGTTGAAAACGCTGTCGAAATTGATGCTGGATCATGTGACCTCCTCCGAACATAAGATGAGTATCAGTAGGAGTCATTCCATTCAGTAGACATTCAACTGGCACAGGCCATACATCCGTCGTATTCCAGCCACCAGATTCCATGACTACTCGATCGTGTGTTTCAGCCATTTGTTTCTACGGGAAATCAGTTCAACCAAACCTAAAATCAAATGAAAGAAGCAACCGATAGATAATTCTAACGAAAGTAGCGTATCCTTAGGTAGGTTGGGGGTCCGACACAAAACGTGACCCCAAAGTGATAAAATGCTGTTAACCTCAACTTCAACGACGAGTTGAAGATGATGGTAAGGTGGAATAGTATCATGTCAACTTCAAAAGTAACGTCTGAGTTGTCTGAAACCAAGGGGTCATTCAGAAACTTCAGAATCTTAATCAAATGTGGTGGACTGGTGGATGGGCAAAGCGCTTTCCTTTGGGACTTGTATGAAAACACTGTTGAACGATTTACCAACACTCATGCTCATGTTAAAATAACAACTTCTGTTATTTCTGTTATTTTGATTCTTATCTTGGAATTTCAAATGAAATTGAAACAAATTTCACATTTTGTAAAATTTATCTTTTTTTCTACACATCCAAAAAAGACTTTAATCTTAAAATTCCTGCTTAAGATTGAGCACATTTCGGCAACTTGACCGAGTTACTTTTTATACGTCAATATTTTTGTGTTCTCTTCTAACTTCTTACCACTTCATTCCACCCCAAGTTTATTAAGTTTTGTATTTATGTTCTCTAACTAATTTGATGGCGTACAAATTAACGATCACAAATTGATACGCATGATTTATTTTAAACTTTAAACTTAAAGTTTATTTTCGTAACTTGAGCGTATTTCCATTTGTAAAGGTGATGCCTTAAGCAAAGTCAGGGAACCCTAATATTTGTTGCCGACCTCTGTTTTAACGGAATGAAAAGAGAGGGAAGGGAATTCATACATTTTAGTACCTAACATAACAGGATTTGAATGCAAATCAGAGCCAGATCTGGCAGACAGTTTGTACCCAGAACAGAAGTTGTCATCTTAGTTAGTAGTAAAACTGTCATCTGATCGTTACGAAGAAGACCATAATTTAGATAATCAAGATGATCCGACAAGTGATGAGCTAATCAACATAGTAATTTTTGGGTCTCATTTACACTCTAACACGCTAAACACAAATTTATAAGACTAGTTCTCAAACCACAGTTTGTGAGTCATTTTGCAATTGAAGAAATAATGGTTGAGAAACAGTTGGGAACGGGATCTCCTGCAAAGGTTAGTAAGATTAACATTGAAATTTGCAATAATCTCGATTCGGTACCATACCGTAACGTAATTGGTAATGAAATGGTTTGCTCAAGGTCAGGTTCAGTTTGGGTGAAATTATGTTTTGTTAATAATTGTAAAGTGGAACGCGTGCCAATCCAAATTAGCTTTTATTAGAAAACCCAAAAATTTCAGAATTTTTTTTTGCATCGCGGGGAAGTCGTTTTTGATTTAGTAAATACCGGCAAAATCTCCTTGAATATGATACCAAATGCCGGCTTGTAGTCGTAAGGTAGGATCTTCCATTTTGATTTGATATGACAAATGTAAGTACTATATTGTGTTGTTTACAGGAAATTCCTAGCAGACGAGTAATTTTCTTGGCTACAATTGGATCCCTCCTCGTTGATTTGATTAGTTTTACAATTATTCTTCCTCTCTTTCCGTCCATTCTTGAGAACTACAAGGCCAATGACCCCAGCGGACTGTATTCGTGGGTAGCCCAGGCTTCCAATCGCATTGGGACTTGGATTGGAGCTCCAACCAATCAATCCGAAACTGTTCTCATTGGTGGTTTACTCGGGTCTTCCTTTTCATTTCTCCAGTTTGTGTCGTCACCAATTGCTGGAGCCATTGCAGATGCAAAGGGTCGTCGAATTTCACTTCTTTTTTGCCTTGTTAGTTTTCAAAATGACATACACAAACTAATTTAATTCTTTAAGTACAATTTTATTTGACCTTTGATATTCAGGTGACAATAATCGGAAGTCATATTCTATGGATACGAGCCCAAGATTTCCTGTCATTTGTCATAGCTCGTCTTCTGGCAGGCTTGGCGAGAGCTAATGTTTCTATTTGTACTACAATTGTTGCAGATGATGGAGAACCTGGTGCTAGAGCTCGAGGAATGGCCATGATTGGAGGTGCTTTTTCGATAGGATTCACGGTTGGTCCAGCATTGGGTGCATATTACGCCAAAGTAGGAGATTTTACTACACCTGCAATCATTTCATGTGTTTTATCAATCATTTCATTCGTCCTCGTTCTTGCATTTTTACCAGAAACACTACCACCTGTAAGCTGTTAATTAGTTATTCGAATGTAAGGTTATTCACATTTCTCATTAATTCATCGTCCTATGTTGCTTTGTAGGAAAAGCGGGTGTCTACTTGTGATAAAAATGTGTGCAACTACCTTTGGCCACCATCTTTGTTTCAGTTCAAAGCCATGTCAAGCAACAGTCAAAAACTCAAACCTCTCGGAATCATTTTCTTTATCTACATTTTTTTCTACAGTGGACTAGAATTCACTCTAACGTTTCTAGTTCATCAGAAATTTGGTTACACTGCCAGGGATCAAGGGAAAATGTTTGCCTTCATGGGAATTAGCATGACATTTATTCAAGGGGTCTTGGCCCGGAGAATGAAAGGAGGATTGGAAGGAGAAGCTGCTACTTTTGGGATTTTCATTATGATTCCTGCATTTATACTTATTGGATTCTCTTCCGAGGCATTCATGTTCTACACTGGACTTTTTTGCTATTCATTTGGTTAGCTAAAATGCTAAAAACTAGTAATTTGCTGAAGCATTATAGTAGTTCCGAATTTCAAACTAATTTGTTCTATTTTTATTATAAGGATCCGGAATTGTCGGTCCGTGCCTAACTTCTCTAGCCGCTGCTCAAGTGCCTAATGTCAATGAAAATGGAGTTGCAATGGGAATCTTCAGGTCACTAGGTGCTTTGGCTCGAAGTTTCGGACCGATTGTTTCAGCTGCCTTGTTTTGGTGCTATGGACCAGAAGTTGCATATGGTGCAGGTGCCATCACCTTTCTCCTTCCACTTGTCCTTCTTCGAATGACACTGGCTACCAAAACTTACAAAGTACCTTCCAAACAAAATTAATAATTTTCTAACATATTTTCTTACTTTTTAGTTTATAGGAATTAATTGGTTGATTCAATCCCTCCAATGTCCAGAAATAATCCAAGCTAAGATTTTGAATTTAAATAGTTACGCTACTACTTACTACTAAAAAGTAGATCTACTTCAATGAAAAACCAAAGAAAGTGATGAGCACATTCCAGAATTCATCCAGTATTGACCATTTACTACTTAACACCCTTGAGATTTTTGCAACCTCCATTTGTTAATTATTTTCTAATTAGAATTGTATATACAAATTATTTATTAACTTTGTTATAATTTAGAAAATGACGGTTCTGGTTAAATACTCAGAGAATACAGCGATAAATGACTACTTAATTAAATGTAAACTAGTTTAATCTGAATAATAATAATTTATTTCATCTGAATAGTACATTAGGTGAATAAAGTATAACATTATTATGAAACTGTAAAGAGGGAATGGGTCACCATATCCCAATGTTCATTCTTTTTATTATACGAACATTTCTTCCTCTTCATCATCGGGTTGAGGTTCAGTGGGTTCTCTCTTGACGCTTTCTTTGTCTCCATAGTAACGTGTTGGGCGTTCCTGACAAAAGTAGACGTTGTGTCTCATCTCTGCCTTTTTATTTTTAAAGAAAAGACCACAGTTCCACTTGCAACTGATTTTGAGGTCAGGTTCTCTGCCTGCTTCGTTATCAGAAGGTTGCTCTCTCTTGATCATTGTCCGACGAGGTCGTTTGTATTGTCCAGTAGTAGCAGGTGCTCCAGGACGAAAGCGACAACGACGAAGATGACTCAACATGGAACGTTTACGAGATGTGGTCGAGCCACAGTTGTACTTGCATTTGAAGACAGGACCCACTGCATTGTGCGTAATGTTCATGTGTTCACTGAAAACATTTTACATGGAAATTATTACACCGTTAGGAATACGTGTCAGGTTTGAAGTCTAGAGTGGAATGTTGAATGAACTGAAAGATTTTACCGTAAACTGCGTGCTTCCTTGTATGCTTTTCCACAATCTCCACATTTAAATGGTCGATCACTAGCAGCATGAACATTTTTCTGATGATGAACAAGAGCAAGTTTCGTTTTGAATCTGGAAGGACAAATAGGACACTCGACTGGTTTTTCGTCAGAATGAACCTTTGCATGATTTTTGAGCAAGTAATCGTAGAAGAAAGATTTTCCACAATGAACACACACGTGGTCCTTGGCTTTAGTTCCAATCTCGTGTGTTAGTAGCAAATGTGTGCGGAGACCCTGATTGGTTCCAAATCCTTACCAAAAATACTGAATTAAAAAAGAGCCAAGGCTCATTAAAATGTGGATTAAGTGAGTGATGTAGTACCTTTTGGGCACAGTTCACAAAGAAACGTTTTGTGTTCCAGGTCAACAACAGGAGCAGTAGCAGCTCGTGGACTTGGTGGGGCTTCATCAACTCCCAGCACAACTGCACCCGTGTCATCGGCCACCATTTTTACGTTGATTTGTTGTCGATGATTCATTCGGGAATTCACTAATAGACAAACGCGGAAATGAGTGAGGCTTTTGAAAAACATGATAAGTTTCAAAAGAAGTTTCCAATTACTCGTACCTTTCTTCTGTCTGCTACTACCATAGTCAGGATCACCTTCTTCGTCGTCCACCATACCGATGTCATCATAATTTCCACCATCTTCATCTCCATCGTCTTCTTCGGGTGTATCAGGTGTCGCTAGCTCATAAGGCCCTTTTCGTGATGGACCAAATCCAACAACTGGCTTTCTTTCTACTGCATCTGAAACTGGACTGGCCAAGCTCCCAAATGACATCCCTAATGATTTTCGTCTAACTTGGTCACGATACCGTTGAATGTCTTCCTCTGCTTGATCCTTGAGAAGTCCCTTGTGTATATACGATTCTGGCTTCTTCAAAAATTCGAAACAGAGTAGGGATGCATACATTTTCCCTAAACAAGTTCCACATTCCCGACATAATTGGACTTTCTTCTCAATCTTGAAACGACGTTTCCCATTACATTTCCATTCAAAGATTTTCTTGATAGCGTCACAAATTTCAATGGCTTCATTTTCATCAACTCCAGGTTGACTTGGAGGAAAAAAGCGTCTAATAAGTGGCCGTTGCGGACTATCCAACTCATCACAAAGGCCGCAACGTGGCACTATAGTCATAGATTTGCCGTATTTCGTTAAGACCATAGTTCCAGATTCCATTGACTGTTGATTGTTCTTTCTTCGTGAGTAGTTTTATTAGTACTTGGTTTATTGCAACACGGCTGACGGCTGATGGATGTTAGATCCAAGACAAGCAACTGCCTGTATGTTCAAACTTAGGTAACTTAATGACAGTTCGATATTCGTTCGTCTAATTAAGGATGTTTTAAATGCTACACACGAGTAGTGTTATGCTTCAGTACTAATTTGAAGTTAGTGATTATCTTACTGGAAATAAAGATGCCCAGCTTGAGCCGTTCAACTTCTCAGCGTCACTTCGTTGAATTCGTTTAGAACAAGGTCCAAACGATCCCTAGATCGGGCACATCACACCCTATTCCAAAAGATGAGTCTGACCGCGACCTAAGAAAGGAAACGAGCAAAGGAAAGAGTTAAAAGTCAATGATTATCCTGAAAAAGTAAGCGAATGACGGCAACTTACCAAAATCAATTCCGAAACTAAAAATAATGGGCCCAATCCCCGAAAAGTTGAAAATTTGATTTGGAGGGAGAGAAAGTTGGAGTTTTACTAAATGCTTCAAAGTTCGACTCACTCCAAAACTCCTCGTCCCCTCAAAACAGGCGGGCCAATAACCAACACTCAATTTGGGCAAAATCACTCATGTTCAAAACACTCTTCCCCTGTCTGCCTTCTTTCACAAAAGTCAGTACAAGTGAATTAGTTATGCAAATTGCCACAGTGTGTGTGGGATCATTGTTAACCCTAACAACTCAAAAATGATGGTGAACACTTGAACAGTGTAGGTAATCTACGTAGCTACGGTGGTGGTGAGAAATACCTAAGCGACGTTTTTTTTTCTTTACGTATAGTCAGAGTATATGTGTAGTCGCATTACGTTCAAAAGGGCTACAGCAACGCTGCAAGATTCGCTGAAATAAAGGTTTCCTGTTTGTTTATAATTTAGTATCAAACTTTGTGGACGTGTTTTTAAGGTAAAAAGACCCAAGTTAAGGGAATTCATTGTGAAATTTAAACTTGCTGCTTTGACAAATCTAGTTTAGGATTTTAACACTACATACCAATTTGCCGTCATGAGTACTAATTGTGGACTGCGGCCGGAAAGTTATATCATAGTCATTCATTCATTCGTATTTATTTGACTTCGGATTTCCCGATATCAACATTGTTATGGAGCTTACGATGTCTTGCCAGGTTCTAGGGTGCTACATAATTTGGAATTACGTTAAATACAGTAGCACAATAATGACCAAAGTAGTGGTAGAATTAATTTCAAAACTATTGTTATAAGGTGTGGACTAAGCATATTGCGATTTTTAAAATGATTAAAATAATCAAGATTTAGATTGGTTACAGAAAAATTAATGACAGTGACTATGACGGATTAAAAATTAAAACCATTAAGAATTAGAATTTCCAGTGGTTACGAGAAGGCATCTAGCGTATTAAACAAAGATATGGAGTTTTCTGTACGTTTTAAGTGTTATATGATATTAATTAACCTTGTACAGCATTGTTCAGCAAAATATCACAAATTTTTCTTGCTTGGACATTTTCCTGGAAAAACAAAATAATTTCTTTTTATACTTTCCATTAAAAGCAATTACTAAATATTATTGGCGTACGACACCTAGCGTTGGCTAAAATTGTATATTTGTAGCATCTACAATTCTGTCACAGATAAACGCATTAATTCTTTTGAAGTAATCTTTTACACAAATTTGAATGTCACGGGATAAGTACAGAAATGCGAGCGTGTTGCCAGACTGTTCAAAGCATATCCTCTAGATGTGTTCCTGTGGTAGAACTGGCACGGCGAGTAGGCGCCGTAAAGTGCTTTGTACGATTCTGCAAAAACATTAGTACTTATCGACGACGACGTGAAGGATTTTATTTTCTGAGCACAGTTTGAGCTCCATTCTTTTATCTATTATGGAATTTGTACAAGATTTGCAGGCCCAAATTAGCCCAGTTCGAAAAAGTAAGTGGTGTAAAGGTCAATGAAACTTAGGCTGTGTGTCTGCATGAAACAGAAGGTTTGTTCGCTGCCTGTCAGATTCAGATCAAAACGAAATTAAAATTAAACAAAATTTATTTTCTGGTTATTACTACGAGTGGTTTTTTTTTAAGTCTCAGCCATGTCAAGGTACTACCAACGACCTGAAAATGCCCTCAAAAAGGCAAATGGTAAGTGATTTCATTCAATTCTCAATTTTCAAATTCATATCCTTTGAACCGGCGTCGCTCGGTTTGACATACTTTAGTTAGCAAAAATCAACATAAAGAGAAGGACCTTCTGCCAGATTGTTTGGCACTTGTAATATTAGTACCTATTCCTGTTCATTTTGCTTTGCGATTAGAGAAGTGTAACGCTAACGCATATTATTTGAATTCGTATAGGGTACTAATTTTCGATATATTTGTATTCCAGAATTCATAGAGGTGGGGAAATCAACCAGAGCATTGGACACTCTTTACGATGTCATCAAAGGGAAGAAACACCGTACGTTTACTGAGAAAGTGTTTGAGCCTATTATGCTCAAATATTTGGAATTATGTGTTGAACTCAAGAAACCGCATACTGCCAAGGAAGGACTCTATCAATATCGTCTCATGTGTCAATCCGTAATGAAATATTATTTATGTTTACACTCCTGAATGAATCAAGTGTTTCAATAAACTCAACGGAAATATTTACGTAGGTCAACATCGGTCTTCTGGAAAAAGTTATTAGAAGTTTTGTCAAAATGGCAGAGGAGCGAACAGAAGCAGCTCGGGAGGCACTGAAAGACAAAGTCTTGCTAGAGCAATGCGCGGACATTGCTGAAGTCGATGATTTGGACAACCTTGGCATGGCCGACATGACATTACTCAAGTAATCCTTACAGTTCAGTAATGAAAAGGCATAATTAGCTACCATGGCAAAATTGAATAACATTGTTTACCTTTCTAATAAGTATCATCACGGAGGAGCAGGCACAGGAGCGTAATGATCGGGCAGCCATTATTCCTTGGGTCAAATTTCTTTGGGAATCGTACACACAATGTCTGGATTTGCTAAGAAACAATGCCAAATTGGAAGCGCTTTACCACGACATTGCGCAAATGGTAAACAAATCACACTCTTAAAATATAAAATATCTAATGATAATTCGGTGTAAGTTGAATACAACGGTGTTATTGTACTAGGCATTCAAATTCTGCTTGAGCTATAATCGGAAGACGGAATTTCGAAAATTATGTGAGCGGTTGCGGAAGCATTTTGATGACATAGTGAATCGTACAATTGTCCAGCCGAACAGCATAGACTTTTCCTCGCTGGAGACGCAACAGCTGAACATGGAGACTCGTTTGTCCCAGTTGGATTCGGCAATTGCTATGGAATTGTGGCAAGAAGCCTATAAGGCTATTGAAGATATTCATCTTCTTATGAATCAATCACGACGTTCACAAACTCGAATGATGGCTTATTACTACCAAAAGTTGTCACTTGTTTTCTGGAAAGCTGGGAATTTGCTCTTTCATGCTGCAACGCTCCTTCGCTATTTTAATCTTTGCAAGGATATGAAGAAAAACGTTTCTTCGCATGAACTTCAAAAGTACATTTTGCAGCCTTCAATACTATTTTACTTTTTTTGGTTTTTTAACTAATACAATCCATTTTATTTCTAAAGGAATGCTTCTCAACTGATTCTGGCAACTCTGGCGATCCCATTCCCTGTAGTCCATCCTGAATTTGAAAGATTCGTGGAAACCGAGAAAGGTATGATGGAGAAATCGCAAAAGTTGGCTACTCTCCTATTTTTGCCTAGTCCCCCAACACGAGCTTCCATGATGAGAGATTTGGTCCGTTATGGCGTACTTTCCAGTGGAATTGTGGAGCTTCAAGAACTTCATGACATTCTGGAAACTGAGTTCAATCCATTGGAACTATGTCAGCGAATTAACGAAAGTCTGGCTGGAATTATGTCCAACCCGGATAATGAACACTTGGAACAATATGTAGAATATGTGCAAGACGTCGCTCTGGTTCGTCTCATCCGACAAATCTCCCAGGTGAGTCGTATGCAGGATTTATAAGTATATTTTTACGCCTAAAATTACATCCTATTGCCCAAAGGTTTATCAAAGTATTGACTACGGTCACTTTCTTGGCCTCACGGTCTTTGCTGATCAACTTCGACTTGAGCAACTGATCGTCGACATGGTTCGATACAGTGACATGCAGATCACAGTTGACCATCGTGATAACTGCATCCGCTTTGGTTCTGGACTCACAGAAACAGCTTATGATGAAAACATGGAGGAGTTACAGCTACAGGAAATGCCGTCAGAATCTGTTAGACTCCAACTGGTCAATGTCTTCAACTGTCTCGAAGATGCGATCAACTTAATTACTCCATATCGTGTGTCGGTAACTTAGTCTTCATTTTCAATATCAACACTTATGTACTAAGTACTTAATTATTTCTAATCAAGCACTTAGTAATTTCCTTTGATTAAAATAGGTGACGGAAGACAAACTTCGACAGAAAATTTATGGCAATCATCTTCTTACCGAGAAACAGAATCATATTCAAATTCTTCAGCGACAAAAAATCATCGCTGAACGTCGTGAGGAATTGGAACGAACAGCTGTTGATCGTGAGAATGAAGAGAAGTGGCGAAGTGAGCAGGTATTGAAGCAACAAATGATCCTGGAACAACGTCGACTCGAAACCGAGCGCGAAGAGCGTGAACGAAAGAAGAAAGAACAAGAAGTTGCTGAAATTCAACAGAAGAGAATTCGGGACAAGATTGGGCAAATGGCTCAAACTAAACTAGGGCGACTAGTTGTTAGTCGTCTTGAAGAAGATGATTTGTCAAAACTAGATATTGAAACGGTCATGCTTCGTCAGCAAGAAGAGCTTCAGAAGGAAGCGTCCGAGCGCCAAGTTCGAATGCAAGCCCAGTTCAAGAGATTTGATCATATGGAAAGAGCCAAGAGGCTGGAAGAAATTCCAGTTATTGCTGAACACATGTCGAAGAAAAAAGAGAGCGAGAAATCAGAATGGGATTTACACGAAGAGGAGCGAATAGCCAATTTGATTGAAGAAAGAAAAATAGCTGTTGCAAATCGGGACAGAATGAAGAGAATGCGTGAAAATAAGGATAAATTCTATCGCGGACTACTTGAAGGTAGGCGTGACGTTTTCATGAAGAAATTGAAGGACTTTGAGAAGCGATTAGGAGAGGAAAAAGTGAAGAGATTGAATGAACGGAAGAAGGAGCGTTTTGATCAACGTCGTCGAAAATATTATGAAGACAGAGCTGAGGAAGAGAGACGTCGACAAGAAGAATTGAACCGTGAAGAAGAAGCACGAGCACGTGAGGAGAGAGAAAAATTGCAGAAGGAAATTGAAGAAAGAAATCGTCGTACGTTGGAATTGCAAATGGCCAAACAACGAGAAATTGATGAGCGGATGGATAAAGAGCGTGCTGCCAGTGCGGTGACGCAAGCGGCTACGCCAACTCCACCGCCACCAGCAGCGATAGCTCCTACTGCACCGGGTCCTGGTGCATGGAAACCAAGGTTCCGTGGGGGTGAAGGAGCGTCGACTTCTGCTCCAGTGACACCAAGAGCTCATAGAGAAATACCGGGAGAAGGACAAATGATGGATGGACGTGGAGGGCCCCGTGACAGAGGAAGGTTCGATCAAGGACCGGATCAACGAGACCAAGGAATGGATAGAGATCGAGATCGTGAAAATGAACGAGGGAATTACCGAAAGGAGGTTTGTAACGCCGTAATGTATTATTAGCATGCTCTTTTGATAAGGCAGATGCAGCAGTATTAATTTAGAACAAACTAAAAATTACAAAATGATGAGAAGTATTATTCCCCCCATAGATAAACGACTAAAATTAAGAAAAATCTACAACCTGTCAGTTAGTTTTTTCGTATAATTTGAAACCTTAAGGAAACTAGGGTTTTATACCGTTTAAGATTTCTGTGCTTTTTAATGAATAGGAAAAATTTCAGCCTGCTTTTCTGTTCAGTTTTCAAATTGTAACCCTATGCCAATTTTTACTGAAAACGTAAGGGTTCCGGGTCAGTAATCTAAAGTACTGCTTTTGTGTCTTTGCAGGAAGCTAGTGAAGATTCTTGGAGAAGCGGGGATAACAGAGACGGATTTGGTCCATCGTAAGACAAGACATACTATTAATTTAGACTCAAGTTGTTAGGTTAGGTATTTCCCAAACCTGGTCTTATTAGTCTCGCTTCATTGGACTACAAAACTACAATACTTTACCTGCATGAATGCCAACCCTGTTGCCTATTCATATTGATTAGTATTTTAGCTTAATCCTGAACTGATTGCAAGTCAATTTGTTTTCTATTTACTGCAGGCGAGGTGGAGGTGGTCGTGTCAGCTCTGGCTTTGGGTGAGTTCATTAAACGTTTAGGTTTAGATTAGGATTGAAATAGTTTCTAAAATTCTGTTACCGTAGTGGGCGTCGCGATGATGGAAGAGATCGTGGGGGTCGCGATGATGGGAGAGATCGTGGGGGTCGCGATGATGGGAGAGATCGTGGGGGTCGCGATGATGGAAGAGATCGTGGGGGTCGCGATGATGGGAGAGATCGTGGCGGTCGCTATGGTGGAAGTGGACGGAGTGATCGTGGCCTTGGAGGGGATGCTTCAGCGAATGAGAACTGGAGAAAAAAGGAATAAATGGAAAAGCAGTAACGCTGGATCCAGACTTCTACGTTCCTGTTGCGTTCTCGTTCCATTCAATCGAAAATGAATGCTCTGATTAGCTAATAATTTCTCGTAGGATGAGCAATCAACCTAACATTTTCCACCAATTATGTTATTTTTCGTTATATGGAACGGGAATGGCAATGGCATAGGAACAGCACACTCTGGATTCAGCGTAAGGTGACAAAACCTTTAGACGTCTATATATATATAAGATCTTAACTTCTTAATTATTGCGAGGTGTGTACTTGTATAAAAAAAAAAGTAAAAAAAATCATCATGTTCTTATTCTTAGTATTACAGCGATTTCAAGGTCTACAGGCGTTTAGTTTTAGGTTTATTCTCAGGTTTGACTATGTGGTGAATTACTAAAGATGTTGATTACTACAAGTAATGAACATTTTTGTTGAATACGGAGCGTTCTTACTAAGTGAACATTTTTTATGAGCACAGAAGGCTCCTTGCGTAAGGTATAAGTTAGACATCGTTTTCAAATTCTTTTGGGTCCTTCCTGCTAAGACGATGATGTTCTTTGGTTCCTTGATCGTAAACGATGTATCCAACTAGAAATGCTAAGAATAAATTACATAAGGTTAGGAAACTGGTGAAACCTACACCTTAAGTGTCAAAAGTTCTTACGTGGGACTACTACAAAGACGGATTCGCGAAATCGTCGAATAGTATTTGGAATTCCTTTGGAAAAGAAACCAGCAAACGCTTTTTGTTCGTATGGTGAAATCGAATGAGTGATAACACCTCGGATCTTTGCCAAGTTTCCAAATTGCAAATGACCCATCTCTACATCATAAAAATGGCCAGAATTAAATACGTGAAATCCAAAAGTAAGTGCACATTAATTCGCTAAAATCTTGATTATATTTATTATCACCTTCGAGTAAACGTTTGAGAGATCACCAATTGATTGAAAAGCCGAGATTACAGTTAATTCTGTGACTCGCGCTGACTAACGAGACAAAAGGTTACTGAAGTTCAATTTTCAAGTAACTGAAACTGACAACTAAAATAAGTTTTCGGGAACTGATGATTGATTTTCTTGGTTTCATCGCGAATTTGAACTTACCGCTTTTATTCGCTCACAGTATCGTATCATCTTCTTCGCCGTATTCATTGTGTAAAAAATTGAATTTCTGGAGCGAAGTCGAGTAACACGAATGTCAACATTTGATTGCTCTTCTTGTTTTTCGTGCTTTTTCCCTCCAGTAGTGCACTATGCGCTATGCGGTGAAGTAAGAATTATTGTGTTCAAAGAAAAAAAAACAAAGAGAGTTGAGGCTGTCGCTGTACAGTGTTCCATTACTTTTCTTCCATGATTTAATTTGGTATAACGATTGTACCTACCTTCTGCCATTGCAGTATTTGGAAGTAACCAGTTTAACTTTGACTTTCTGCCTGTCAGGATTGTTGAAAACGATAACAGCAGCAATTCGCTCGACTTGACGCCTGACGTCGAATCAGAAAGACCAAGACGTATCGAGAAAAGAGAAACAGGTATGTAAACCGGCTTCAGGGTTACTTGTTTTTGTTAGCGAAGGTAAGCTAATTAGTTTAATAATTAAATTCTTAAATTCATCCTCTTTAGTATTCAGTATTGAGTTGTGACATTAGTCATCACTGTGATGGTTGTCGTTTGGAACCAAACAGAGTTTCTCTTTTTCTATTTTCTAGAAAGAATAATCGGAAGTAATTGTTTAGAATGGCGCAGAAGTCGATCCTAAACTATTTCAACAAAGTAGCTACGCCAACATCAGCTCCTACTAAATCTCCAACTACCTCATACAAGAAGACAACTCCAACCTCAGAGAAGACTCAACCATCTACACCTAAAGGAAATTCTTTCGATTTTGTCACTCCTAAGAGTCGAAAAAATCAATCAACAACCAGTGCAACTGATAATACAAAAGACGACGCCGGAACTCCGACTAATAAGAAAAAACGAGCTCCAGCTTCGCTTGGTAGATCAGCTGAAGAGGCCAACTCTAAAAAACGGCGAAAAATTGGTTTTAGTCCAAATGACGATTCTAGTAAGGTTGAAATGAACATTCATGGGAGGTGTATAGGAAAAATTGTCCACAGAAAGTCCCGTCTCATCTCTTAGCATTAGAGTTAGGTTGCTTCTCCCTCTCCTCATGTAGGAACCTAATGAGACGGGACTTAGAGAAATTTCTGTGGACAATTTTTCCTATACACCTCCCAACATTCACCTCGACTACATTGTAAGCTCTCTATGGTTTAATTCTTTTATTTTTTAGCACCAACATCGGGCAATACCAATCCAGGTCGCCGATTCAGTCGGATTCTAATTCAAAGTGATAGCAGTGAGGACGAACAAGACTCAAAGAATGACACATTGGAAAGTGAACCTCACAACGACAAAGATTATAAACCATCAGAAGAAAGCGAGGATGATGAATCCGCAGACGTTTCAATGCTTACAATAAGTAGCGAAGAAGAAGATATGTCAGAGGGAGTTGCTTCGACTGAGGAAGAGGATGATAAACCGAAAATCGGGGCCAGGAAACGGAGTGCTGCAGCTGTGAGTATTCTACACAAAATTGTCATAATTATACCTAATAGAAATTAAAACGTATACAACACTTTCAACTTCAAGTTAACCTGTACTTAAATGACAATTCTTTTAGAACACAAATTCAAAACTGAAAAGTCAATTCAAGACTCCAGAAGTTAAGGTATCAAAGGCAGCATCGAAGCCCAAAGGAAAGGCACCTTTATACGACACACCTATTCCATCTCCCAAAGTTAAAGGGAATGTTAGAAATGGCGACGACGCTGAACGTGGATGGACTTACTTACGCTACGAATGGCTGAAAGAAAGTCGAATTATGGATATTAAGAAACGTCGCCCTGATGACCCCGCGTATGATCCCAAAACTTTGCATGTCCCCAAGGATTTCTTGGAGAAGTGCACTCCGGTGAGTCTCATTGTCACGATTGACTTTTATTACTTCAAAATATTATTTGTAGCAAGTAAGCAAGTCCGATTACGGTAAAGTCATCACACGCTTAAAAGGTTGAAAGTGTATCAACACCAAAACTTTTTTATCGCAGGCACTTCGTCAATGGTGGGATATGAAGTCTACCCACTTTGACACCATCCTCTTCTTCAAAATGGGAAAATTCTACGAGTTGTATCATATGGTATGGACTTATCCTTGGACGTTTACGATTTTTCTATTTTATGTGCAAACAATTTAACTAATTAAGACTTTTATCTAGGACGCTGTGATTTGCGTGCAGGAACTCGGGTTCGTATTTATGAAGGTACGGTCAAGTAATTAAATCGTAAATTGCCGAGTATTAGTAGAACTTAATACTGGTCATATTTTTGTGTCAGGGGGAGCATGCTCATTGCGGATTTCCAGAAGTATTCATCCATTTTATACTTTTTTTTGTTAAAGTTTCAATATTTTTCATGTTGGGTAATTTAATATTTGGTACACTTTATAGATTGCGTATGCACAGAATGCTGAGATATTGGTTGAGCGTGGGTATAAAGTCGCTCGGTGTGAGCAAACGGAGACGCCGCAAATGATGGAGGCTAGAACGAAAGGTAAAAATAAAACATTAAAGTCAAATTAACATTCGTTTTATGTCAACAAATAAATATAAACAAAACCTAAATTGAAAATATTTTCTTAGGACGGAGTGCGACGAAATTTGATAAAGTAGTTCGCCGTGAGATTTGTCAAGTAACAACTAAAGGTATTCGCCTTGCATCCGCCCAGGATGATCGCATTATGCCGTTTCGTCAAAATTCTGAGTACTTATACGCTATTGTTGAACGGGTAAAAAAACTAGTTGCGTGAAAAGGAAAGCGAGCAACTTGGTTTCAACCTCATGTAATTTTATATTGTATTTTAATGGGGACATTCTAGACTTCAATCCAGGGAGTCGGTGGAGTTGAGTACGGTGTCTGTTTCATAGACACAACAATTGGTACTTTTAATATTGGACAGTTCAAGGATGATCGATACTGTTCGCGACTTCGGACTTTGTTTTCTCACTACACTCCTGTCCAGGTTTGAATTTGTCAATTTCTGTTATTACCTTTTTAGTCGAATACAGAGTTATAAAGTTGGGTAAACTCGTTCTCAATGTCGTTACTCTTTTTCAGATTTTACAAGAAAAAGTAAAAGGAAACGCGACTGCTATGCTAGACACACTGTTGCGGAATATGACGGGAGTGCGTAGAGATGCTCTGCAACCTGAGACTGAATTCTGGAGTTGTCAGAAAGTTTTAAAAACTCTGGCCGAAGGAGATTATTTTAAAAATCGGGACACTGGAAATATTGACTGGCCAGTTTCGTTACGAGAACTCCTTTCAAAAGGTACAATATAAATTTCCGCAACAATTGCGAGATTAATTGAAGTGCTTTTGGTTTTACAAAGATAAATTCGAAACTTACTAACAGGTGATACTTTGGGACTCACGCCGGAAGATGGCTGGGATTTGGGACTGAAGTGTTTGGGAGCTATTGTTTCATATCTCAGCGCATGTCTGGTGGTAAATTCAAAAACACTGTTGAAGTAGAGTAGAATGTTTGTATCAGATGCTCTAAAAGTATTGGCTTTTGTTTTTGTTTGAATGTAGGAATATGATATCCTTACACTTCGAAGGTTTACAACTTACTCACCTCTCGACCTCACGCCGTTGGATAACACTCAACTAAAATTATCTGCGGGATCAAAGTTTATGGTAAATCAAATCTTACTAATTAACCCGTACGGATTGACTGCTTGTACTTTGTACACTATAACACTTTTCGGTTTTTTTAACCATTGTTATAAAAAGGTTCTCGATGGGAGCACTTTGCGAAATTTGGAAGTTACGGAAGGAGGAAAATCTTTGCTCTCTTTAGTGGACCATTGTTCTACAAGTTTTGGAAAGCGTTTGCTTCGATACTGGACTTGTGTTCCATTGGCTAACGTAGAAGAAATAAAAAATCGACAAGATGCGGTTGAAGAGTTGATGGGCTTTGGTGACTTTACGAAAAAGATTGTAGCCCAGTTAAAGACACTTCTAGACTTAGAACGCTTACTTGGAAAGTAAGTGTTAGTGTTAAGCATTGCTAGGGAGTTACGTTGTTTTATTACTACCTCTAGCATCATAACTTTGCATTCGAAAAAAGGAATTTTTCTGAAAAAATTTTTATTGAAGATTTGGATGATACACAACACTTGTCTAAAAAAAATTTTGGACCGAAAAATATTTTTGGACCGAAGATTTCTTTTGGACCAAAAATTTTTTTTGAAGAAAATATTTTTTTATTGAAGATTTGGATGATACAAAAAAACTTGGCCGGAAAAACGTTTTTAGTGAAGCACTTTTCTTTCGCTGACCCAATATTTTACGCGTTGTATTGTAGAAGAACTCCTTTTTGCGAATGCAAAGTTAGGTTACTACTGGTGGTCATTTTTAGAATATAGTGCAAATTTCAAATATTTTACAGTTTGTTCTTTACTTCTTTTTTTTAATTTATACAGAATCCATGGTTTTGGAAGTGCCCATCGAAGTCAAAAACACCCAGACTCTCGTGCCTCATTTTATGAAGAGAAAAAATACTCGAAACGAAAAATTACAGACTTGGTTTCTGTGTTGAAGGGATTCAAAACAACTGTGGAAATTATTAATACCATTAAACGTAATACTTCATTGTTACACTCCACATAAACGAACCTGAAAGAATGAAGTTAAAATGCTTTTTGTAGATTCCAATATAAGTCTGAAATCCAAGCTACTCTGTGCACTCATCTCAGAATTTCCTGATCTGGTGGAACTTTTGCAATACTTTGACGTAAGTGACTACGTATCCGACCAAATCCTGAGTTTTTTTTTCCTAAAATGCACAACCTTCATTTTCGATTTTTCATTTCTTGCTACATTCAGGAAGCCTTTAATCACAACGATGCAATCTCGGCGGGCAATATCAAACCGGTGGCTGGAAAAGTCAAAGAGTATGACTCAGCGTTCGAGGCAATTGAAGACATTATTAAAGAAGGGAACGCATACCTGCAAGAAATTCGAAAAATGTTTCGTTGTCCTAAAATTTGCTATTTTGGATCTGATAAGAAGCGGTATCAGCTAGAGATTCCTGAAAATGTGTCGGTTGGAAAGGATTTCGACTTATCATCAACAAGGAAGGGATTTAAGCGTTATACAACTAAACAAACCAAAGTTAGTTTTTAGTCGACAAGTTCAAATATCATGTCTTAACTCAAGATTCGTGTTTCTTCTGTAGAGTATTTTGGCAAAATTGATTGCAGCAGAAATTCATCGTGAGAATGTGGTCAAGGACATTACGCGCCGTGTCTTTGCCCAGTTTGACGAAAGGTACTTAAGTCAGGACATGTCAATATATTTTTTTTATTCATAATTTGGACAATTTCAGAAAACACGTTAATTGCTGTTTCACGAAAACTAAAAATTTTATGAAAGGAATATGTTGTTATTTTTCGATAACACTGAAAAATGTAACGCATTTGTGCTTCGTTTTTTTAGTCGTGAAATTTGGAGCAAGGCAGTCAAATGTATGAGTACCTTGGATGCTCTTATTACCTTGGCTAAATTTTCCATGAGCCAAGACAACATGTGTCGACCAGAGGTGGTCATCAGTGACACCCCGTTCATTGACGTTGTAGATGGTCGTCACCCATGTCTCGATCAATGCAAGTATATTCCGAACAGTATTCAACTTGGTTCTTCAGTTCAAGATTCCGGAACTGACAATGGATCATTTCTCCTCCTTACTGGAGCCAACATGGGCGGAAAATCAACAATTATGAAGCAAACGGGTCTCATTGCCATTTTAGCACACATGGTACTAAACATAAAATTGACGAAACATTGACATATGTACATTAATGGGAAAGAAATTTTGTATTTAGGGATGTTACGTTCCTGCTACTTCTTGTGTTATGAGTGTGATTGACAGAATTTATACGAGAATTGGCGCTTCGGACAATATTGCAGAAGGAGAAAGTACATTTTATGTGGAACTAAGCGAGACTTCGGCGATTCTCCGACACTCCACTCCGGCGTCTCTAATTCTTATGGACGAACTTGGGCGAGGTAGGACGTTTTTTTTATTCGTAGTTCAAAATCGCAAATGATTAGCGCTATTAGAACAGAGCACCAGCCGTGTAAAGTCAAAATATACAGTTTTCAAAGAGAAAGTTCTACCAAAACTTAGTGGGACTTCGGATATCTCAACCAACACCAACTATAACCATTGACCTTCAAAGTCAACCTGGCGACGTCTGCGCCGGATTTTCTACCTCTTGTTAATATTGTTGGTTTTGTATTTATAGGAACTGCAACTTATGACGGAAATGCGATTGCCTACGCCGTTGCCCAAGCCTTGTCAGATCGTGGATGTAGAACCGTTTTTTCGACGCACTACCATACGCTTGTTTCGGCTCTCAAAGGGAAAGCTCATATTCAAGTTGGCCACATGGTATGATCATTCGTCAAAATGAGCATCTAGTAGTCACTATATTCACTTAGCAATGAAGGTTGTTGTTTTTTGTCGTTTTTTAGGCTTGCATGGTTGAACGAGAGACGGAGGACGATGATGATCCGACGCATGAAACAATTACGTTCCTATATAAACTTACTTCTGGACCATGTGGAAAATCGTACGGATTCAATGCAGCTAAGGTTTGTCAAAATGTTGGGTCTTTAAAACAAACGAAATGTAAGTCCTTTAATTATTTTTACTAAAGTTGGCGGGAATTCCGGATAATGTGATTCGATTGGCTCATCAAAAATCCAAGGAATTGGAAGCAAGTACTAAGATGTTGACTGCTTTTAGGAAAGTGGCCAATAATATTGCTAAGTCGTCTCTCACTGTTGATGTGACTAAACGGCTTCTCGCTTTTTAGGTCGTAAATTACAAATTGCGTAAGAACTTTGAACGATACTATTGTAAGTTGGAAGTTGTGGAACTAAAATAAAATATGGCCGTGTTCAAACTTAAAAATTTTCATTTTGATGGTTATAGAGGGAAAGGGGAAGTGTCAAGCGAGCTTGGTCTTATTGTAAAATTAGTTTAGATTTTAGTTAATCTAGGATTAGGAATGGACAACATGTTGATTAAGGTCAAAGATAACTGCTAGACTGTTTTGTAACATTTATGCCAATATTTGGCTGTGAGAAAGCGCAGCGCAGTAGGGCTTTGACTGTCAGAAAAAGAAAGAAGGGAAAAAGTACAATTTCTGGATGAGATGAACTGAGAGCGGTAAAGACCTCTGAGCGGGAGGGACCCTTCTTCGGAACGTCCCATCACCTCATCTCATTCCATCCCGGTATATTAGTCATTCTCCTAGGTGTCAGTCAGCTGGCTAGCTGACCGTCCGTGTAGGTCAAGTTCAACCAACTAACTGTGTATGACCTCACCTTGACATAATGGCGGAACCAATTCGGAATGGCCCTTCCAACAAGAATTCATCAACGCAACAAGGAATTTCTGATGCCCTAGATTTCACTGGTGACAGTGACGACAACTGCACTTCTCAAAAAGACTTCTTTATTCCGTCCAAATCGCTTCCGTCTATGGAATCATGCCTACAGACATTTGCTAGTGATTGGTAAGATTTCAATTTTTTTTCGAGCTTGAATATGCCGGCGTTTTCTCAGCGCGTGTATTGAACAAAGAATTGGTGGATTGCAGCTTCGAGCCTCTTCTATTGTTTTCATTTATGTGTAAAAGGAGGAAGGACAATTTTTTAAAAAATATATTTAAAAATGTATTAAAGTTTTTCTTTGGAAAACAAATTTTTAATATATTACTATTTTTAGAGCAATATGAGTCTTTTCGAGGAACTTAGAAAGTGTGAGCCATTTTTATGCGTTGATTCAAACCCTGACCCTACAAATTTAAAGCTGACATTCTGCACCTTGCAAAAAAAAATCCCCCTATTGAAACCCTGTTTTTGTATATAATATTTCTTTATAATAATAATATTTGTGAGTACATAACCACTTGGTTTTTTTAGAATAGACGAAGGTTTGAGTCAAGTTTGCAATTTGGCAACCGTTGTTCCATGTTTTTCCAAAAGAGAAAAAGCCTCGTTCGCGTTTTTATAATGGACATTTCCCAGGATGCTAATGTTTAGTTTTGATAAAACCCTATTGTTTTTAGTAACCAAGGTCTCAATTCCAAGGATTTCAACAATTTGTGTGAAGCAATCTTCCGTAACTCCGCCAATGAACCATATCACATTCCAGGGAATATTGTGCGTGATGTATTTGATATTTTTGATACGAATAAGGTGAAAAAAAAATTAACCTTGCCAATAAAATTTCTAATAAGCGTGATCTCTTTTTTTAAAATTAAAGATGTTCGTTGGCATTTTTTATTCGTAGGATGGGTTCATCGACTCAGGAGAATTTCAGAAATGCTGGAAGGCTTGGATCATGAAGGTAAGTGATATTTGAAAGATCAGTTCGTTCTCGTTCTACTATTTCGTAGTTTATTAGCTGGCATGGCAGTACTTTTGAAGGAACTACGAAATGTTAGGGATGAAATTTGTCGCAGTTTTGAAAAGCAGTGGAGAGAAGTAGGCTGAAGAGCAGAGTTCAAATGCTGCTTTGTCTATTTTTAATCAAGGAGTTTGAATGAATGAGTCTTTGTACGAAATGAGGGCGTGGGAACTAATTGGGACAGGTGTAAGGCGCGGTTTATAAGAGATCTCAACGTTCTGAACACCGTGACCATTTGCAGTTTAGCAATAAAGTATCCTGCGGTGAAACTTTGCCTTAAGAGTCGTCACCAATGCCGACTTTCTATTCCGGAACTTGGTGAAAGCATATTGGAAAACGAGTCCGTTTCGTACCAGGTACTCAGAATTGATTCAACTCTAAAGATTTCACATTCAAAAGTTCAACCCCTTCTCGGATTCTGAGTAATTTGTGAAGTGTTTTAGTAACAGGGTATGAGAACCCATAATTTCAAACCGTAGCACAGAGTTCTAGTCTTTGTATTTTGATCAAAGCAAATTCACTGCGTTCTTGTTTATTTTAGGTTAACATTAATTAAGTTCCAAATTACATTTTTTCCTGTAAATCTTTGTCACCAACAAAGTGACTTGACTAGGGTAAGCCTACCATGTCAAATAAAGATTTATTATTATTGGGTTCTTGTTCATCTTTTTGATGTATTTCAAAAAGAAACAAAGTGGATGGGGTTGTCCAGCGATCGAAACAAATTTCATGATTTTCTATACTTTCAAACTCGACTAGCAGTACTACTAAAAGTAACGATCGTAAGTACTTGAGGTAATTACGCACTGTGAACAAAGGCCAAGTATCAAAAGTCCTTCAGAAAAGGAAATCAGGCCATAGTGTCTCCCATGATCGAAAAAAACGGAAAGGTGAAAGCACCACGCTATTCATGATGGCCCACTCCAATTTTGCCGTTTATGGCCACTTTCACCTCCGTTTTACTTCATTTCTACTTCCAGAGTCAAATGTCGAACTACTTCGTGACCTGGGAATTGCCTAATAAAGTTTACCTAACTTTTCCGATTTAAATAATTTAGAAAAGTAAAGTAGGTAGATCCGTGACCCGTGCAACTGCTAATTTACGAGCTGCTTCGAAGTTTTAGTTCGAATGAGCACGATTTGGCTTACCACCTAATACCTAACCCACATAAGCTAACCTAAAAAATGTTGTGGGAGTAGAAAGGAAAATAAGTTAATAAATTTGAGGTTGACAAATTACTTCAATTTGTTTAAGCAATTATTAATTTCACGATAATAATTCTAATTTTTGGTCTTAATTGTACAGATTGTGCGCCCAACTACAGCACTCGTTATTGTAGACGTGCAGAATGACTTTATCAACGGGTCTCTTGCGATTTCAAATTGTCCCGCAAATCAAAATGGGGAAGAGGTGAGGCTTGTCTGGAAGAATTAATAAATTAATTCACGGTAGTCAAATTTCTTGATTTTCTAAATTCAGGTGGTGGAGCCCATCAATCGATTACTTGAGTCAGTTCATTTTGATTGCGTCTTCTACTCCCTTGACTGGCATCCTGAGAATCATGTATCCTTCATTGACAACATAGCTCGTCGTCCTATTCATGAAACGAGTCAAGTGAGGTTTTACAGATGGACTATAGTTATACTATAATGACTTTCGAACATGCTCTTCTCAAATTAACTTCGACTTAATTGCTGTGTGATGTCTGAGCCAATACATTGATGAATCTTAATTGGATCTCTAACCCTAGATCGGCAGAGCAAGCGAAGCTAAAGTGTACGATACGGTAGTCTTTGAAGGGAATCCTCCAATCAAACAGAAGCTATGGCCTCGTCACTGTGTACAGAATTCTTGGGGGGCAAAGTTGCATGAAAATTTGAGGGTAATTTGAGTTTTTTTTCTTTCGACGAATTGTGCAGGAATAGTCACTAAATTTGTTTGGGTCTGCGTTGACAGGTAGTAGAAGGCAGTCCATTCATTTACAAAGGAACAAATCCAGAAGTTGATTCCTATTCGGCATTCTGGGATAATTCAAAATTGGCAGCAACTTCCCTCTTTTCTGAACTAAACGCTAAGGAAGTCACAGACGTCTTCATTTGTGGCCTTGCCTTTGACGTCTGTGTTGGTAATTTGTCTCTTAAGTTACATGCTACACTTGCAAAAGTTATTGCGACAATTCACTTTGATGACGTCGTTTTACGTAAATCATTTGGAAGATGGCTTTCGCCGTGTACATGGAAAAGTTCCAGAATTTAAATGCTTTCTAAGTAATAGGAAGCTTGTAACTTTAATTGACTGAATACCCGCGAATGGAGGGGGGGGGGGTTGTGTCAAGTTCCAGTTTCGTCACCCCACTCACCTTTTGGTCAACTGCATTTTTTCATGACTATATCCTGAAAACTGTACTTTTACTCTATAAGGACGTGAGTTAACCAATTGAGAACATGGACGAATATACTTTGACGACGACGTCGCTTTCAGTTTGATTTTCGTTTCTGTGCTACCGGTGAAAGAATCTCATACGTTTCTTTCTTACGGAAGACTTGATAAATTGCGAAATTTATCTTTGAGAATAATGCTCATGCTTTGAATTTGGATAAGTAAAATGAAGAAGCGTCCAAATTGGTTGTAAAACAAATTTTTGAGCTGATAAATTACACCCACTCATCCGCCTGCAACTAAAACTGTCACAGATGTTTGCATTTTAAACCGGACTCAGTAGCATCTCTATCGTTCTCTCAGTAGTTTTGGTTAGGGCATTTGTACTTTTTGGCACTGTAATGTGTAATTTTCCTAATGTAGAAACTATGGGTGAGGTGTTTAGGCGTAAATTAATGATATGATTGAGAAATGAATTAAATTGCGGTCTCAACTCCTTACCTTTTAAACTCTTTATACATTTTGTTTCAAGTTTACAGGTTGGGGAACTTTGGAAACATATTGTATTTCATTGAGGTTGAGTTGGAAAGTTGAAAAAAAAATACAGTCCTTAATAGTTAAAATTTTTTTAAAAAATCTTTAATTTTTTTTTACTTGTAAAAAGTAACTAAAAGAAACTAACTTTAGTCGCTTGCGGGGTATACGCTCTTAAAGATACGGATACCGTTACCTCTAAAACTGACACAGCGTCCTATGAATTTTTTTCAAACTTTTTAGGTGCGACTTCATTGCATTCGTCTGAACTTGGATTTCGAACTATTCTGATTGAGGATGCCTCTCGTGGAATTGACATTGATGACATGGAGGCTACCCGAGAGCGCATCCGCTGTCAACATGGACTGGTGGTTCATTCTGACCAGGTACTTCGTTTCACAACTTTCCTACGGACCTTTGTAACATTTAAATTTTACCGCACGCTTCTTAAATGTCGTAGGTACTAGCGTTGTCGCAAGGCCTTGATCGGCCCGTTGAATTGGGCTATAAACTGGCACAGGATTTGAAGGAAACTCTGAATTAAACCACTTCCCAATTAAAAATTCCACTCGAGTTACCAGCCATTGCGATAACATATATAGATGGAGCACGAAAACATAATTTTCAACAATACGTCTCCAATGACAATTTACAAAGTTAGAAGGAGAAGTGAGTCCATGAATTTTAGTTAAGCCTGGTGCGGAAATTAGAAAAGTTGCTGTGCTAGTTATTTGTAATTAGAGATGTGACGATTTGCTAAAAAGCATATTGATTTTGTGATTTGAGAATTGGAGTGATGCTCGGGAGTGTTGTAAAATTTAGAAGTTTAAAGTCGTACTGTTAAATTTAACTTGTTATATTTTGTAGACAAAAGCTTGGAAGTTCGAACCAAAAGTCTCACGATACTCATTAGTTCTTTAATGTCAAAATTTATTTACAGAGATTAGATCATAACTTACACAACTTAGACTTAAAAGTAAAAGCTCGCTAAACAATTCAATACGCAAGACTAGATTCACTTCTCAGTTGTTCAAGTTCACTGGAATTGTATAAAATTTCAACCATCCCGTCGAAATACTTAGGAGCTAAGTGTCTAATAATGAGGAATAAAAAGAACCATTAATTAAACATCTACTGATTTATTTTTAGAAGACGGCGGTGACCCTGCTGGAACCCTCTCTAGCAAGAATAACAAGGCAGTAGAAAAAATGGACAAAATGATCTTTTAAACATTTCCAGGTACATTAGTAATTTTTAATTTTAATTTTTCTAATTTTAAAATGACTAAAATGAGACATTAGCTAGGAGTATGGAATCAAGGAAATTGAAATTAATACGGTTTATGATTAATTTAGCTAATTTTTAGCACACACCTTGAGACTAATGGAGTGTAGATAAATTAACGTTGAAGCAAGCAATATGGTTTCGACTTTTTTCTTGTTTTACATAAAATTAAAGTTTAAATTAAAAACTAAGTTGAGTGGATTCATTCAGTTTTAAAGTAAATAGGCTTCATTTTTCCCATCTGCATTCGCTATGCAACTTTTAGCACCGCAGAGATACAAAAATAAGGAACACAAAATGCGTGGTTACTACTTTTAGCCTCTTATAAGTTAAAATTTTTTAATTAATATTAGCGCAAACGCCAGTCAATTTTTCCTACGGACATTCTCGACGACAATGGAATACCGTACAGTAAAAAAAGGGATTTTTATCAAAAAACACAAGGGCGGGGTTTCTGACTTGTCACTGCCATATCGTGACACTTTAAATCTACCCATGACCACCTACTGACCCGAGGCAATGACAAGGTTCCTCTCCATTTACCTCTTCTAGCGTTCCATTATTGACGCTTGTGTCATCGGTTGACCTTTTGGTTCCACTATGCTGACGTAGTGTAGAACAAAAACTCCGTTCTACTTCTTTTTGACATCGATGAATAATTTTTAAAAGATTTTTTCGATGGATTTTATTTGGTAGCAAGAGGTCAGGTTCAGCCTCAAGGCAACGGCGAACAGAACGGTTAAAGTTTCTTGACCCCTTGACCCCGTCGCATCGCTGAAAGCGTGTTTTCCGAATCAATTTCCGAATACTTTTTGGTTTGTGCATTGTAATAAGAATGTTGAGTGATTTGGTAAGTTTGGAAAAATGGCGTCGATATCTCCTAGGTTCTCCGTTTTTATTAAAAGCAATGAAAAATCCTTTAGTTCCATTTGAGCGTGGAGCTTCCATGTAAATTCCAACCATTTGATTCCAGTCACCACTTATACCAAAGTTCCATGATCGAAAAACGCAGAGATGAGATGGAGGACTACGCTTTTGTTTTCGTCCAGCAACTGGTGGCTCAGTTATTCTTGCCTATAAAAAGTTGAAACAATTAGTTAAGGAATCTCAACGACATTCCTGGACGTTTCTAATAACTGTTCAAAGGAATTTATCAATCGTGACCTAAAAGGGCATCGATTCAAGTGAAAAGTATTGGCAAAAGTAGGTTCTTTGGATACTATTAACCAGACGGTATCTGATTTATACAGTGTCAACTTTTAGTCATTTGATTGAAAACCGGTTTAAGCGTGCGAAGATGAAGGCTTCAGATTCCGTAGATATTTAGCAGGTGTAGAATGGGCATATGACTTTTAAGAAAAATAAACTAAATCCGCTTGACTTTGTACTTTTAAGGTCTTTAACGATCACGATCATCAGGGTTTACTCTAAATTTTTAGGCCTTTGTGTCACCTCCACTGTCACCTGTCACCTCAAGCGACAAGAGAGGAGTCAATATTTAAAACAAAGAGCTACAAATCTTATTAATTTTCAAATAAAAACTATCCGTGCTCTTTCTACTTCCATACCGAAAACCCTGCCAACGAAACTTAATAAATCTACCTAATTATTTTTTAGGTTTGGATAATCATGGTTAATAATTAGGTTAGCTAATCAAACCTAATCATTGTAGCGCATTTCTCGTCAATACGCTTCAATGTCTTGTTAATTTCGAGGTGTGCCTGCTTTGTTGACACTACTCGATGCAACATCAGTTGAAGTAATACGCACTTCCGCACAATTTTGGAAGTTCCCAAATTTCCCGATACTAAAACCCAAGGTTAATGTTTGGAATTGCCCAGACGGGAGGGTGGGTACTGGGGAATGATGCTGATGACAGGGGAATTTGACAAGATGAAATTTCTTTCCAAAAAGCAACGGTGAGTAAATAAGGGAGAAGGGGATAATGACCATTCTTTTCAAAATGAAGAACCGTGTGTAGGTCGATGTTTTGGTTGTGTCCAGTTCTGGGACCGTGGCGTGGGTGTGCCACAGTACACTCGAGCTTTACGGTTATGCTAATCATTGTTAGTTAGTATAGGCCATGATGTTCCCTACTAGACACCATCTCCTCAAGCGACATACGTCAAGATCCAAGGATTCTTTTAAAACTAATTCCAAACTAATCAACACTCTCCAACTGATGACTTTTTTTGAAAGATTAAACGTGGAGGAAGTTGTAGAACTGGGGACATCATGTCTAAAAAAAACGACCCGTTTTGTATGAGGTTAACGCTTAAAAAACGTCGAGGATTTTAAAAGCCATAAAGTGCAACGACACTTCTCTCTTTCCTTTTACATCTTTTTGGCAGTGGTGGTGGCAAATTAAGTTTTTGGAGTTGGGAAATGAATCACGAATGATGAGGGTTAAAATAAGTGACTGGCAGGTTACTATTTTCCTGGAACTTTTTGAAATGTAGAGATATTCCAGAGCAATTCACAAAGTTCCGAACCCACTTGGTCCAGTGGGCAGAAACTGGGATTCCTGGACGACTAAAACTTTGTTGATAATCACCCGACTTTTCTTGGGTGCCATGGAATTTTTGGAAAGTGTGAATAATTCGCAAAAATTTAATCCGCTTATAAAAAAGCGACAGTTCGAGTCAACACAAAGCAATTAAGAAGTGATTGGTTTTCATCATTACTAACCCACTTCTAAATTGGTAGTAAATTTTGTTCGCATGCGACCTGTCTTTCCTAATGATTACAAGATAGGAATCACGACGAGTGTAGGTGCAACTTCAAGTTCTGTCAAGACCCCTTCATTAAGTGATACATCTTAATTAAAATGGTCTTATATGGATAAAGGGGGTGAAATGTCTCAGCTCATCATCTTCATTTTGCTTATATTACCTTTGTGATTAAATTTCCCTTCGTATCCATACAGATAAAAGTGTTGGTAGCCATTGATTCCATTGTAAAAGTAAGTGGTGATGAGAATCTTCTTTGATACGTTTGGACTCGAAACAAGTCTAGAATAAAAAAAAAGAAGATCATGTATTTTATTCACAATTAATTTTTTTTTGGATCAAACTACGCGTCGAATAGACGTAAGTAAAAGACAGTAGGGAATAACATGACGCATGCGTGGTCGTAACAAACAATTGATTGCCAATCTATAAGGTAGCGCTGAGTCATATAAATTGTCTGAATGACAAGATCAAGTGTGCCAAACTTTTTTGCACGTGGGGGGCACGCAGTAATAAAAGTGACGAATGTGATAACTATCGACATCATTTTCATGAAAAAATTTTTAATTCGTACAAAGTGACGCATTTCCTAAAGCAAAGTAGAAGATTCGTTTGGTAAGTTGATGAAATGTGAAGGGAAATGATCGACTTTCAGAATGTCTATGAACATGTCCATGTCAAGTGTGACACCTGCCTAACATGACCTAACAGGAAACCTAATGACTTCCTCACAAGTCAACGTCGAAAAATAGCCCTTCAAGGGAACATCTCATGAGGACCCTTCATTTTTTGAAGGAAACCACAGTCTGTGTCATTGACATCTCAGGTTCCAAAAAAAAAAAGTGATAGCGACTGATACCCGAGAAAAACTTCCGGAACGGGGGGTTTAAAATTTAAAAACCGTCTGCGGTAAAAAAAAAAGATTTGAAACTTCTACAAATTTTCTGAGAATTAAATTAAACAACAAGAATTATTTAAAAAAATGATTATAAAAGTTGACGCCTTACTGTACAACGTAGGGTCAGATGTTGAACTGAAAAAATGTCCATCTGGATAAACTGAAATTCCTTCTGTTTGACGTAGATTGAGTAACCAAATCCCAGTTGAATTTTTAGAATTTGATACAGTTGGTAGTAGAAGGAATGTAATGATCATTTGAATTTGAATTTCGGAAATGGTCGCCATAAGTTCTTTAGTTTCTTTCGTTTTTTATTTGTTTAAAAAAAACACTCCACCGTAAATTTTCAAAATTATAGTTTTGTTTTTTAAACCGTCACAACTTTAATCTAGAAACTGGCATATAGGTTATGAGAAATAATTGGGTTTTGTCTATCAATTTCGCACGCCTTACTTTCACTTTGGCGTCCTTTCACTTTCCGGAACTCGGTATCCATTAGTAACAACCTCTGCCTTGAAATTGTCGACGTTTTGACGTTTCCCGTTCAACTTTACAAATGTCAATTTATTAATTCTTTCAAACATTACCAACTTTTTTTAAAAAAAAAATTCATGAACGGCAACGCTCAATTGTTCTAAAGATTTCTAGACCTCATTCACGGAGGACGTCGAAGATAAGAGTGTTACTAAAAACAAAGATGAGAAGAAGGCACAATTTTAAGGTTCCCCGTTCGAAATGCGCTTTGTGCCGTTTTTTTTTCGAGGCAGTTTAGTACTCAAAAAAATCGCTTCGTTAACGCTGACTTCAATTAGAAATTTAATTTTTTTGTGAAAAATAATTCGATTTTATAAGTTCAAACAAAGTGAATTTAAAAAATGTGACACTTTAACTGACAAACATTTAGTTCATTTCTTCTCGCTACTTTGCTAAACTGATTTTCTTTCTAAGTAACTCTGCAACGTAAATCAGCGTTCATTTGCCAAATAGCGGTGGACTTTTGTGGAATTGAAATAATTTATAAATGAATTAATTAATAAATTAATTCGTATAGTTTTAAACTTAATTTTGTTTTTAGCTAAGACCTCAATTTTTGTTCTCACTTGACTAAAAACGAAAGAAGAATTGAAGCGGAGACTTTATACGCTTCAACCAAAAATGAACGTCTGTTAGTCCATTAAGAATTCTCACACTTTTGATTTTAATCACCCCACAATTTGTTGAAGAGATTCGTATCAACAAAACTTAAAAAGGAAATTAACAAAAACTTTTTTGACAAGAAGAGTGAAAGTCCAAACTGTGCCCTTTGGTAAATCCACTCCACTCTTAACTGCCACTACGCCAATTCTTATTACATTCATTACCGCACCAAAAACCGGCTTGGATTTAACCAAATATGGATTTGAAAATTCCCTCACAAAAACCAAAACTACCTCGTACTTAACATTTACTCTTTTAGAAGAGCCCAAGGCTTAAGGGCCAATCACACCGACACTCTGGAATGGATTTCCAGATACTCGTCATTGGTCTCCGAGAAATTTAACATGAATTTGTATACAACAGCAGACGGACAGATCGACATGACACTTAGCGTGAAGTAGCTTTCGATTCTTATTAAGGCAATTAGCTTACTCCTTTGCGAACGCAGAGGGTGGTGGGGTGCCCAACAAAAAACTGGAAATTCAGAACCTTGTTCTTATCGGGCGGACTTTCTCAATAAGTGATTTGGAAGGTCCTGGCACTTTCCTGAAACCCGCTACCCTGCTGTGGCAATTTGAGTTGTAAAATATTAGCATTGAAAAAATACAACTGAAGCGTTTGATGATTAGTCAAAGTGAGCCACTTGGAGAGTAACCGCAGTTACTATATCATTAAGTCTTACGACATGTCGATCTGACGGACTGAACTTGTATTATTTAACTGATAGGAATGTAACCTCAACTGGGACGCTTCACGTGTCATTACTGAAGATCATTGCCGTAGTCTAGGTTAACAATTTACCAAGAGCAAGGGTTACCTTAGTAACAGACAGGATGGGCGCTTGCGCTCTTCTAGTTTCTCCTTGAGCATCTTGTTTCATTCGACAATTTCTATTGGTTGAAAAATTGACGAAATGAAAACTGTTTTTCAAACGAAGATGGTGACGAAGGAGTGGGTTTTGAAAACCCGTTACTGAAATTTAATCACCACCTCGGTCACTTTGTACAAGGAGCATCTAAATTCAATGACTAAACAACGCGTTACCATCATCAGCCTTAAAAGGAACTTTACCTATATTTTGCCCTAAGTTTATTTTTATCAAAACTGAATCTCTCTCGATTGAAAAATAAGGAATCGTTTTCGAATTCGTTGGGATTCACTGGAAGAATTGAAGCGGGGAAGCACGTGGGTGGCTGAGTTTCCTAAGTTTTTCTCATTGTCCTTCTGCGGTATTTGAAGAAAAGAGACTTAAGTCCCCCCCCTTTTTGTAAACACTCTAATTTCTTTCTGAACAAAAGGAAAAGGTGTACAGATTATAGTAAAATGCCAAAACTAAAAAAAAATGATTTCCTATTTCCAAATTTTAGGAAAAAAAGACTTCCCTTTATTGAGATGAAGTCCTGTTCTGCCTGAATTCCTGGTGAAGAGGCGTGCCCTTTTAGAATAAGTATTTTAAGCAGATGTGGAATAATTCTCAAGTTATTTTCTTTTTTGAGGCTCTATTGTAGTGAAAGATGCAGTGTTATCCAGAATTACAACAATGAAATACCTTCTTGCCTCAATCTGGAAAATGTAGGCAGGAATCGTCCCTTGTTTGTGTCATGAATGACGCGGGCACATTTGCGGTCGTGGTGGTGGAATCCCTGTTCTCTTGTCTATATTTTGTCTAATGGTAAGGTCAAAATTCCTAAAAAATCCCCATTTTTGAGCGAATATTCTTGGCAAGAAAAAAAGCGGACTTAAGTTTTTATAGAAAGTGATTAATTAAGTAGTAAGTGATTAATTTCAACGTGACTTTGGTCAAATGTTGTCAAGTGGCGTTAGGTCAAATACTAAACGCATGTAAGAGCCATGTGGAATTTGGATTGAAGTGTAGCAGATGGAGTCAAATTTAGTTTAGATCCAGACTTCCGTCAAAATGTGTTGTTCTGTCAGAACAGTATCGAACCAACCTGATATCGAACTTAAGTCCGCTCGTCGTGCCGGCATTGTTCAAATGTCGATTGTCTAGTAATTTAGACGAAGGTCAGGAGGGCAAGAGCTTGGTTAGTCCAGACTTCGAAGGCTTTATGCCCATTTCTTGGGGTCAGGCATGTAGGTCAATGAAATTTAGTAATGACTTTAAAATTTGACATTGACATGATATTCTAATGGACAATATGAGTACAGACCTTCTCCATTTTCATTTTGGAGTACCGGAAAAAGCGTTGTGGTGTAGACAATGGTGAGAAAAGCATTGTATTAAAGTAAAAGTGAAATACCATCTTGTATTTCCGCATTTCATTTAACTACTATTCACATTCGTTTGAAATTTGAGTTGACACGTTTTTTTAGGGTTAAGAATAAGTTGGAAATGAAAGAAATGTCTCAAATTTACTAAAAAAAAAGACTTCTTTTTAAAATGAAAAAATTTTTGATGATTCGTTATGAATTTTATTTGGTTTTCGCCTTTACAAAATGCGTCCGATATTTCTTTTTTCTTCTCCAGTTTATATTATATTTAGGCAATTTTTACTTTTTATACATTTTTAAAAATAAATATTTTATTGTTTAAAACACTAAAGTTAATACAATTTGACCTCGCGTCACCTGCTCAATCTAAACGTTAGTTAAGTTTGAATCCAAGATGCATATTTCGGGAATTCGTGACTAGATTCTATGTGCAATAACGTCACGGCCTGCACTTCAAGGTTAAAGTTTAGAGACAACGACAACGTTAGAATAAATCCATTTATTTGAAACCTGATTAGGGCAAAGAACCTAGGAAGAGGTCAATTAATCCATCAATTGACATGAATTTCAATGTGCAATGAATGGGAAGGATTGAAATGTTACATTGACTAGAACTTCACTTCCTTACATGCAAAAGGTATTCAGTTCTACAAAATGTCAAGTCAAAGCTTCACAGATTAGAAGAAACAATAGAGCTCATGTTTGTCAAAGTTCATAAATGCACACTTGACGTCGATTAAATTCAATTGCACCCTCAAAATCTCACATTGCAATATGTCAATGCTTCATTAATGATCTTCATTACTTTTTTTTTATCAACTAATAAAATTTTAGCGTCAATTTTACAATTACTCAAATCTGTTCAGCTCAAGTTTGTGGAATTCCATTCACACCAAGTCCAGGTTCCAATTGACCTAGGACAAAATGTATGTGGTCCAATGAAACCTAGAGTTAAGCAACTCTAGGGCGACGAATCGTTTTGCCGGTGACATAATGTCACCTAAGCCTGAAGTCAACCCGTTTTTTTTTTAATATTTCAGTTCGCTTTGTTCTAGTTTCCCTAGTTGCCACGCTCCGATTCCTTTTTTACTATTAAACTCAAATTGAAAATTGAAACTCACAAAGGCATTTAGTTCTTGTCTCAAATGAACAATTATATTTAAGCCAACTGACATAATTGGGATCACGGTTTCCTCTGACACTTGAGGAAAGTTATTTGGATGCAGTGCCTCCTTAAATGCTAACAATGTCGTAATCATAATAAATGATAATAGTTAAGAATAACTAAAATTAACATGATTTCTTGTTTCTTTTTTTATTTTCTGGGGGAGTCTTCTTTTGGTATATGGTATACGTCGTCTCTTCTAAGTTGTCTTCTGCTAAATTTGTGTTCTAAACATCTAAATCTAAAAGTAGTCACCGAGAAGTTCTACAATTTGCTTCGAGACTGATTCCTTGCTAGCTCGAACTGTGAGACGATACATCTACAAAAAATTTACAAGTATTTTTTTAAATCTTCAAGAAAAAAAAAACATTTACATAATTTTTTTTTAATTTCTTTTATTTTTTGTTACCTGTGCCTGTTTATTTGGTTCGAGACGAAGGAGACATCCAATTTGATGGTGCTTCGTATGTAGAATGGCTGCGCATACAAAGTTATCTGGATTTGGATCAATTCCAGTCAGAAGTTGCATTCCAAATCCTGTTAGCTTCGCAGCAGTCGCACTCGTGTCCATTGGTTGAGTTGCTTTAAAAATTTTCTGAGTCTCTTGAAGAGCACTAGAATTCATTGTGCAGAGTAGGACAAAGTTAATAGTGGATTTGACATTAGTGACCTTCAAATTTAACTTTTAGGTTTCTTCTTTTTTTTAATAGCTTACCCTCCGAGATTTTTCCATCGTGCAAAGAAAGTTTCGCCATTCATATCCGTAGCCTCAAAGAATTTATTAATAGTCAGAGGAAGTTTGAGATTCAATTTCTGCTGCACATTGTTGTATACGAAGCTGATGACTAGAGTAGGGTATTCTGTTACAAAAAAAAAATAAAACTAGTCACTCAACTTAAACAGATCTTCATTATTCGCACTTGTTTAAGTAGAACGAGTGAGTTAGAAGAAGGCACTTCTAAAGTATGAGGGTGCGGAACAAGGAAAAACCAAATCTAATTTTTATTGATTTAGGAGTTAGCTGTTATTTCGAGTAAGTGACAGTACAATAAAAAAATTGTGATGACACACACTTACCCGTAAAGTCATCCAGACATTCTATATTGATCATTTGTTGAACTTGTGCCCCTGCTTCAACCACGCTGTCAACCGGCTTCACTTGGATGGAAATCTTTGTCGCCAATTCTCCGGCACAAGAAGTATTAGGATTAAATGACTGCAAAACAATAAAATTTAGAAACTAGTAGCTGGACCATTTGTTGTTTTTTTCAATGGAGAGATACGCGGGAGGGCAAATATCAAACAAAGAAACAAACCTTTTCATTCTGCTTGACCTAATGAATTTTTTGAGTCATTATATGAAATGAGATTTTTTAACTTTGTACCAGCATTGAAAGTGGAGTCTTGTTCCCATAAAAAAGTGTCATTCGTCCCAAGTTCGAACGATATTCAGATTTCACTCCAATTTGGAGTAAGTCACTTTCAAAGAGAACTCCATTGTTTTTCCAGACGAGTTTTTTCAAACTATCAACGGGTTCCATAGGCGACGCAGATCCACCAAAGTTGTTCTGTAGCATGGCATTGATTCCAGGGGAGATACTTTTATTTCCACTAATTTGTGACTGAGAATTTGAGTAGACATCACCTAGGACATCAACGAGAAGGTCCGTTTGTCCATTGTGTTGTTGGACAGGAGCAATATTTAAAGGTTGTTGTGCGGGTAGGACGTTTGACTCTTTAGCTGCAGTAGTTGTATTAGCCTCATTCGGATCAACGACACGGCCAGGTTTCTTTTTCTTTAGAATTGCTAAAATTGAGGAATCTCTTTCTGGAAATGGGGGCATCTCCTCCAGAACTGTGGCCTAGCAAGAGAATATATTTTTAGATAACGTCGTAATCGAAGTTTCATAGCTTTAGTGCAAAAAAAAATCGTACCAAGACATCCGTGGAAGCAACTACACTCAACTTTAAGTATTCCGAAGCACGTTGTTGAAGCTCGGCATCTGAAGAGCGGATGTTGCTATCCTGACGGAATACATCTTGGATTTGTCCTTTGATCTCCGGAAATAAATTGATAAATTTGACATATGTTGAAAGAAGAAGAGCCCGCGTACCAACAGAACACAAATGATATTTGGAATGCAATAGTCGAAATTGTACTGCAGGAGAGGATCTCGAGTCACCCGCAATGAGATTCCCAAATTCGCCTAAAATGTATCCACCAACTTTTACCATGTTCTCGTGACAGGCTGGAGCTTGGAGAGCTTCGAAGACTGTCTTGGCGGCATAACCCTGCACGTCTTCACGATTGACAACGATTTGAATAACACGATACCACACTTCTTCAGAGACATGGTCTCCAGCAATTCGAATGAGGTTGAGTATAACGTCAACATACCACGAGTAATCTGTGGCATACTTCTCTGCCAAAATGGCCACTTTGAGAACCATTTCTTCTCTGATTGAATAGTCGGCTGTTTCCAAATAATTTAACATTTCTTGTACAATTTCTTCTGCATTGCTTCGGTCACACATCGCATAGAGCAGATCTACTGCTCTTTGCCTCACGCTGACGTCTCTCTCCGTCTGAAATAAAAAAAGAATTGATTGTTTTTTAAACCAATTCTTATTAAACGGTAAGCAGTCTTGTCAAAACTTCATTTTAACTGTAAAATTATTTAGTATGGTAAGAAAAAACCCCCGTAACGTTTACACGAAATCTCTTGTTTTTTCCTCACTTTTAGGGCTTGGATGACAGTATCCTGATGCTTCTTGACTGCATCATGCGAGAATTCCGAGTTTGCTAACATACACATTGATTCCAAGGCCAAGTATCTGAGGTTCGTTTCCCTGTGAGATAGGAACTGTCCTAATTGATTACAGGCTCGTACTAGAAGATTTGGCTCACTATCCGAGTGTATAATCAAGCTGATGGCTTCAAATAAAACTGCATTTTTGGCATTAGAGTGTTGCACTTTCTTTGATTTTGGTGGCTCTTGTGCTTTGTTCAGTATTGTCTCTAAGCATTCATTCAATCTACCTCGTGCACCTGGATCATCTGTAAATCAAAGTCACACTTAACCCTGACAGCAATGATTTGAATCAAATAGCTACAAAATGCATAAGGGATGAGGACAAACCTGGTGGAGGATAGTTTTGGAGCAATCTCAAAAGTTTAACCGATAGCCACGGTGCTGGAACAAAGTAGTAAGTGTAATCTTGCAGATCCGTATAACTCGACGGAATAATCTAGAAATTAACAAATACGACGGTGACGCATCACTTGAGTTGGATACTTTAGGATAACTGAATTTGTACGAATTAATTTACCCGACTCAATCTGGAAACAGCGAGTGAGACACAGCCCTTGTACTCATCCGGCGATCGTCGTACTAGTGCCTCGATGAGAGACGATGCGGCAGTCACAACTCCCATGTGCTGATCATTTAGAAGATGTATAATACGGGATGTCCATTCGCCGCTTGGAATGATCTCAGGGTGTGTTCGAAAAAGTCTTAGCAAGCAAAGAGCCGCGGATTGCTTGACAACATCACTCGTGTCACTAAAAAACCATACATTACCAGAAAATTTTTATTTAACATTCCAAATGTGAATGCATGTACTCATTTACCCAGACACAAGCAAACGTGGAATGTCAGTTGAAAACGCTTCGGCCATTTCTTTACTCCCGATGTTAGCAATACACTGCAGTGCTAAGTTGACATGAATAGGATTCCTTGAAGACAGGTCGTTCTTGATACTTTGAATAATCAGCCGTATCAAGTCACTGTTTGTGTTAACTAGTACTGATATGAATAGGTAACCCTGTGTGAAAATAATCAACCCATTCTATTAAGGTTATAAGCTCAATTAAGTATTTGTCAGTTGTGCTTACAATTTGTTTCTCAGTATATTTGTTGGACGAAAGAAGATTAACAGCTTCCATGTGACCAAAGTCGATATCATGTCCAAGAAGAAAAATAAAGAGGAGTTTGCAAACATACTTTTTCTTCTGATACCCATCTAATGTCTTGTCGCCTTTGAATTTGCTTCGAATATTTGCCAATTCCTTATTTATACGCTTAATTTCCGCTTCCTTACTTTTACCTGAAATTTAAACAAAAACATTTTCTCAGACGCTCATACGTTGAGAAGCCTCTGCAATTATAATGGTACTCATAGCCATGGTTAATACATAATCTCGAAAGTCATAGGTCAACCGTAACATATAACAGTGTCGAGTGATAAGAAACAGGCCACGTCGGTTCAGATTTCATTCTCGTTTCGAGTTTTTGTATCCATGAAACCTACTAAAGTTCAAATTTTGAATTTAAGCAGTAGGCAATTCGTCAATATTATAGATTCCACCTGACTCGACTTTACAGCGACTTATCATATGTTAATCCCTTTGACCTTTAAGAATTATAACCGCTTATAATTTTTCAGCCGCATAAATGACATTCCCCTGTCACAATCCTGTAGAGATTACTGCTCAACTTAAGTATACAGGTACCAATTAATTGCAACTTATTTCTTTTGATTCTAAGAATAAATTGTGGTTGCTTACAGTTCCGAATATCAGATATAAAGACAGCAAGTCCTCTCATACCATCACCACGGGAAGGAGGCATTATTCTTGTGAGTTGTTACTTCCGACTCGTATTTTCTGACCTTTACGAAATCTGTAAGAGGTGGATGTACCCAAAAAACCACCCGGTTTTGGCTAACCTTAGATTCTTTATCTCCAAAGGATTCTTCGAAGAATTCGATGTTGTACTGGTTAGTAACTGTTATTAGTTTTAGTTTGTCGTTTGTCGTAAAATAGGCAACCAGTGGTAGGTCAAAGGATACACCCAAACTCGGATGGAAGAGCTGATTGACCTCTTGAACTCGACCCTCCTCGTCCTAATCTAAAACTGCACAATTTATTACTTTAATTCAATGACAGACGACAGAGTTGAGTTGAGAGAAGGGGAGTTTACGCTGAGAAATGACTTGAATTGACAGAAGATTAAAAAAAACACCCACCTTCTACTCTAAATCACATATCTGCACAGTACCGCACCTTTTAGAGTAATCGGGGCGGTTTAGCGTTTTTGCTAAACCGCTCCGCATGAAATCTGAGATCTGCCAATGAGTACTAGTATGAGCCGTTTTGAAACTGACAGAAAGCAATTTGTCATTTGTGCGTGCTGCTGCAGCTGCTGTATGCAAAAAATATTAAAAATGTGAGAATTTGTAACTTTTGGAATTTGAATTGACAATCTTTTTCTACTTATAATTTCGCTGATTAACTTGATCAAGGCAAATAGTTAAAAAGACGAATACGTATCAAGTATGAAAAATCGTTTTTTGGTTAAATGTCTTGACTTCAAATGGACTTTTGCATTTTATTCACAATTGGAATTTGATTGCTTGCTACCAGTGCAAATATTATACTGACTGATACAAATTTACGTTGAAGAATAAATATATTTGACAAAAAATATTCGCAAATTTACAATGGCAACTTTTGGTAATTTATTCGTTTAGGATTTTTTTTTGCATTACTGTATTCTGTATTCTGTACTTTGCGGAGAAATCCTGTCAAAAAACCTTTAAAGCTCGGCCCCTCCCTCGTCGCAAGATATTGTCTAATCTGTAGTATATATTTCGGAGTTTTTTGCGCATGCTCGCATCTGACCTCAACCTGTCAAATATTGTTCAAAACAAAGGAAATGGCGACTGATATCCTTTGTTTTAATCTTGTCCTTATCGACTGCAGAGAATAAATAAGGTCGTGTCGCAATATTAACGTGTTGATCGTATTAATCTATTCCTGGGCATTTACATACGAATATTTTGAATAGATAAAATCATTGTTTTTTATTTCATTAAAATTATGTTTTAAAAAAATTCAAATTATTACAACTGACATTTTCGACGCTTGATTATTTAAATCTTTTGACAAGACGAGTCGAAATATTAATCTAGAATTTAATTAGATCACATTTGTTATATGCACTAGGTAGATTTTCAATCTTGCTTTATTTTGGAAGTATAAACTCGATATCCATTACCTATAGGGTATATGACCTTTGTATACCCAATGTGTTTCAGTAATTTAGATATGAATAAACTTCTTGGTATTGCTCTATATAGGCTTCCTGCTCAGCTTCAGTCATTCGATCAATAATTTCATCATTGATATCAGCAATTGGAATTTTGTCATTGCCCACTTGAACCAATGTAACTGGGTCGTCATCGTCGCTTTCAATAACACCCACTACAATATATCAAAATAAGTCTACAAATGTAAAAATAACAGACAAAGTCAACGTCTTTACCGCCATCATCAACGTCCATGGCGGATCCATTCTGGAAGTTTCTGAGATGATTGCTTCCAAATCCTGCAGTGTCGTCGGGGTCGGAGTCAACACCTGGTATTTTGACGTGTCTATCCTTTTGCTCATAGATCAACAGCATGGCCATAATATCTTCCTTGGAAGCTCGATCAGCTGCAGTAGAGGATGTAGCGGTTTCTGCCACTACATGACGAGACGCAGCAACTGAACTGCTAGAACTCTGGAATGAAACAGTAGACATGATTTGAGAATACACAATTTTAATTGAAGTTTACCGAGTCGTCAGGAATGCCAATAGTAGATTCAACCATCCAAATGGGTCGCTCCTTCACTTCATGCGGTTTTGCTACGGCAGCATCACCTACGCGGATGTCAACTCGCGTCTGGTCATTGATTCCGCGAAGTCTGGTCGCTTCTCCAGACCAATTGCCTCGTTCTGCTCCTTTTCTCGTATCATCGTTACTACTAGATTTGAAATGAATTAGACCAGAAGACTAATTGAAGAGTCTCCCTGAAAAACGACGTAACTGCAAAATCAACAAACCGATTTTTCGCCGTGGAGATCAAAATTTTCAATGAGCACCCGAAAAATCAGAATCGTAAATCAATTCAGAAAAAGG